>CM021102.1:725824403-726133477 GCA_007115665.2 Sequoiadendron giganteum
TTTGATAAACTAAAAAATAATTTTACTTAATGATATGAGATTTCCACAATCCATATTGACTGACATTATGTTGATTCGATTGTGTACAAGTGTTTCCATCAATGTTTCAGATCGCACTTTGTGATCCATCATTAAGATAAAGAGTTGAAGGAGATGAAAAATGGTAAGTTGCAGACCCAAATCATCTTTAAGAAGGGTTGAGAGGGAGAGGGGTTGGCACAATATACGAGGAGACTCTAAAAAATGCATAAATAAAATAAATAATGGAAAAATAAATAAAGAAGATACACTAAATGGATACTCCAGAGAAGAGTGAGAAAGACAAATGAAACAACAACAGGAATAAAGAAAACAATGCATAAGGATAAAGATATGAAACTGTTAAATAGATATAGAAGAATCATTATGATAACTATCTCTTTCCAAATCATCAAATTTTGTAAGACTCCACTTTTTTGAAGCACTAGGCATCAAGGGGACTTGGCCTTCATGTTGTTGTCAACCTTTGGACCTAACCTTTTTGTTGGTCATTCATTATTTGGACCTAGTTACCACTTCTTTACTTTTGATTTAAATCAACTCATAAATCGATAAATTCAACTATAAACATCTCTAATGTCTTCCTAATCCTATTCATGTTAAAAAAATCACTTTATCAGGTATAATTTGCATCTTGTCAATTTGATTATAAATGCAATACTTTCAATTTGTACCACATTTGCAAAGATACATTTTAGTTATAAGCTAGAAAACCCTCACATACCCTAATCATAGTGTCTAAAATCAACCCATTTGGTCACAATTCTTCATCATCTCATCTATCAAGTGAACCCATTTCATGATTCCATGTCCCTAGTTTATTTCAAATCTTACATTTGTTAGGAAAAGGTGTGGTGTACACCTTGCATAATGTTTATAATGTAATTATTTATTTATTATGTGTGTGGTGCACCTAGGTGAACTACAAGTACGTGCATCACTAGGAGTTAATATTCTTGGGGCCACTTTATGTTGTATGTAACATTGGGACATAAGTTAAGTTGTAAAATGTAATTATTTAATATTGGGGAAAATAGTTTAAATTAAATACCTAATATTAAATGTGGGGACATGGTTTTGTAATCTCATGGTTTTAGTCACATAGTTTTATGTAATACCACTTGGTGGTTTTGTAGGAGCTTGTTTCTATAAAAGCAACTGTAAGGGTAGTTATTGAGGTTGGTCAATTTGCAAGTTAGCTCTTGGTAGCATTTGTGAGGGTTTGAAGCATGGCATGGTATGTGTGGTTACATGCTTGTTCACATGGATTGCTTGGATAGGGCTTAATTCTTCAATGGTTTTCATGAAGACTCTGAAGATGTATTGTAATCTTTATTGTTGAATAATATATGAGAGATGGATGCTTTTGGAGGTAGGATTTTTCCCTCTTGAGAGTTTTCTTAGGGTATATCTTGTGTCATCTTTGATGGGTATGTCGTCTATTCTCTTGCATATGGATTTTGAGTACTTATTTGCATAGATTTCTCTTTTGGGTTATGTAAAAATTGTCATTAGATGGCTGCAAGTTTCCTTTCATTTGGTATTAGAGCCATGGTTGTGGTTGTATAACCCTAGATTGAGAAAAATCTTGTTTGAGTTTAAATCTATACATTGCATGAGAGAATGAAATACATGGAAAGATATGAGGATTTTACAGGTTGCTTATTGCAGATCTAAGGGTTTTTGGTTTGTTGTTATGATGGGTTGTTTGCAGATTTGGGGTGTGAGAAATATTGGGTCAAAAGGGTTTTTTGGTTATGCATTCAAATGAGGGTTTTGTGGGGAAAATTTTGTAAATGACTTCCTAGGACAAAATGGATCTCATGGTTGGATTTAGATTGGCCAAGAGACAACGATTGATATAAAATTCAACATATTTATGGCTGTGAAAAAAATTGATTTTTTTTCCCTCCTACCCCTATTTGGTCGTACAGTCGTCAATTTTGGATTCTAGAAAAATAAAAAATAAAAAATATGATATTCCCGTCGGTCGAAAATTTTACCCTGCAAAAACAAATATAAAAAAAAAATTATTATCGATAAAATGCCAATAGAAAAAGTTTTTATTGATTTTTTTTTTAAATAATAATATATGGGGGGGACCCCCACCGCGTACTCCCCTGCTAGACCTACACTCTATCAACGGTACTGTTGGTACTCCAGGCTCTACGGCAACCGATAGTCCTATCAGTATCACCGATAGGGTCCGATGAGGCGGACAATACAAGTTGGTTGGCGGGGTCCTTAAAAAGGCCGACAAACATTTTTAAAAAATGGTTTTATTAAATAAAATTTCATCGCCTATGTTTATTAATGTTGCCCAATGAAATTAAAATGCCAACCGAATTTTTTTGTATATGCAAATTGAAATGGAATGAACAAAATTTTGGGTCCATTGAAGGAATAAGCGACACTGCCCGGGTGGCTTCGCGACCATATCAGAATTATGCAATTTTCTTTTAGAGGGCATAAATTTCACCTAGATTGTTCATTTTTGGTCTTCTTGGACTTGTTGGAAAGTTAACTTAGTGCTCTACATTGTGGTACCAAATATTTTTACAGAATTTTCCATTTTGATAGTATTTTTCTTATTAGAAGTAAGGTGTTCCTATTGAGCTTCGAGATGTTGTATCTTGTGAATATGGAGTTGGATTTTGGACTTCGAATAGTTGATGAAAAACTTATTTAGAGCACTATACAATGGATTAGGTTTGGAGTTGTTTTAGCATGGTTTAATTTTTGTCATTTTATCCTGAGTTGTTGATGGGTTATTTTTACTATGGTGATACTATGAGTTTATGGATTTTTGAATCTTAGTGATTTGATGTTGTTTTCTTTGTATACTCAGTTGTACATCTTTGATTACTCTCATTTGACATGGTTATCAGTAGATGGTTGAATTTATATGTTGAATTGTTGTATCTAGAAGTTGTGCAATATTTGTAGGTGGTTTATACTTAAATGTTGCATTTATGACTTGTACATGCATTGTCTATGCCCATAGATATTTCAATGCTGATGCATTTTTAGTTTGGTGGCTCAATTTAGTCACTTGGTTTGCTAGTTTTGTTGTCATGTTGAGGAGGAGAGATGGTATTATCAGGTGCAGTCATGATGTGAGACCTATGTAATTGACTATGTTATACAGACATGTGGGACATGGTTGGATTGTGTTGTTGGTACATTTGGTGGTGATCATGATGTCATGTACGTTTCTTGTGCTTTACAGACTTTGGCATGTCATGATTGTTTATACAGGTGGTGTTTTGGATTGGTGTTAGGAGGTTGTTTCTTATCTCCTAGATTCTTGTTTGGTTCCTTGACTATGGTACTTGGATGTGGACATGTTTAGAAAATTAGATCGGAGGTTGATTTGGTGTTTGAGTCATTTGGTCTACATGGTTATTCTCTTGGATATCTCGTTTGCAGTTTATTGATGTGATGATGAGTTTGCATGTTTTAGTGATTGGATCTAAAAGTTATGTAGGTTATGGATTAGCTACCTGTTTACTTGCAGTGGGATGACTTGGTTGTGGATTGTCTTTATTCACCAGATTTGATTCATTTTTGTTGCATACTTTATCAGTTGGCCTTGTTTGTGGTCATTTGTACATTGGTGTGTGCTTTGATTATGGGACTTGTAGCATGTGGTTTATCATGATGTCATGGATATCTTGGTTACACTTTTTAGTGGGAGCTTTTGACAGTGATGGATTGGCGGTATTGTATGGATTCTTGATGGTTTGATGGTGTTGTGTATTCTTGGCTTGGAGATCTTGGTTTCACTTGATGTTACTGATATTTTTGTTGTGTGTGTATACTTGCATGATCTTGATGAAGGATATGGTAGTCATGATGCCATGTGTAGCTTTGTATCACAGTTCAGTGGGAGTTGTTGGCAATGATGTGGATTCACCATTTGATGGTGGATGATCTTCTGCAATATTTTTTGGTGTCATGGATGGACGAGGGATGGTTATCTTCATGTGGTTTATAGATGTTGACATCTTGTTTTTCATGCAGGACTTCTTTATTCTTTGGTTGGGGTGTCATGATTTTTTTTAGATATGTGATCCTTGTTATAATAGGATGACTATGTTATTATGTCATGGTATACTATTGTTTGTGCACATTACAGTCTTGGCATGATACAAGTACTTGATATGTTATTTCAATCATATGTTCTTGTTCTTTGAGGAGGTGTGAGATCATGATGTCATGGTTATGTTCCTAATTCCTAGGTTGGATATATGACTTTGATCTTGTGTGGTTCTCTTGGTATTGGGTACATTGATCATTTTCTTGATTAATTCATGATGATGATTTGTTGATTTTTGATTTTGGCACGGATTGGTTGGTTACAAGTACTCATGGATACTTGGAGACATAGGTGAGGCTAGGAGATCTCTTGTGATTAGAGACATGTGTTGAGATGGTTACTCCTTATGAGATTTCAATAGGAAGCCTGAGGAGCCTACACCTTGGTTGGATGTGAGTTCAACATGGACCTATGAGGAGAGTGTTCTTGGATGAGTCATGATGACTTGGATATCTTGGAGGAGCATTCACATTCCCCACTCTTGGTCCTCTCAATGGTTTATCACTTGAGAGGTATTGCCCATTGTTTATTTTAGGTGCATTATTTTTATGCTTTATCTTCTCATGCATATGGATCTTGAGCTATGAATATATGGTTTTGGAGGGTCCATTTGAGGATTTTTGGCAAGCTTATCTCCTTATGCATTGTGATTACATTCATTGATGTTGAGTTTAGGAGATGTAGCGGGATTATCTCTTTCATTGTGAATGGATTTAGTTTGATCTTCTTTGGCTTGAGAGGCTTACATTCATGTTGATTACATGATACATATGTTATGTTTGATCTTGGTGATTGAACGGTTGGGTGTTGTTATGGGTTTTCTTTTGGGGTGTTTTGGAGGAGATCATACTTGACACAATTCGAATTTAGAGGTGTATGTAGGAGGAATTTCTACAGGTATATTATGTGCAGAGTTTCTCTCTTTGGTCTTGGTTATCTTCTTGGATGTTTGGTTTCACATTACATTGGTTTAAGGCTTGGTTGGATATATTATGATCACTAGCTTGTGGTCATGTGTTTTCACTTACGTTCTTGGTTGATGGCATGAAGGTTCCTTTATCTTTTTCCTTTGTTGGGTGTGGAGAACCTAGGAGAGATATGGAGACTTGTGGTGAGAGTTGTTCTTACAGGTTATTGGTTTACATGTTTTGCATATCATTGTGGATATTCTTTGGTACTACATGATTTTTTTTACACTTTCTATGTGATGCTATTAGTAGACTTGGTATGCCTTGATCATTTTCAGATTTTCATTTCCCATGCAGTGGGAGCTCTTGGATGTGTATGTCATTCTTTGATAGGTTTGCACTTGGAGTTTATGATTGCAGTTTATGGGTGTATATGTTTATGGCATGATTTTACTATGTTTTGAATACCTTGGAGGTATGGATAGTTGGATGTGTTGACACTTGTTGTGGGTGATATTTCAGCTATGGGTTTGTGTATCTTGACAACTATTGGTGCATATTGATAACTTTGGATTGAGTGTTTATGTTTGGGATATCATTTAAGATGAGACTTATGCTTTCTTGTGACATATTATGTGGCTTCTCTTTGGATGGTTTCTTATCTTTGTGCATTGGCATGATGGTGGATGAGAGAATTCATGCTTGGGATGGTGGTCACTTTGATTCTTGTTTCAGGTATCTTGATGGAGCACATGGAGCACTTTGATTCCTTTATGATATATGTGGCTATATGGATTGTTCGTTTTATTCATGTTTTGGGGTTACTTGTTCCCCTTATTAAATGCATACAAGTGGGAGAATGTTAGGAGAAGGTGTGTTGTACACCTTGCATAATTTTTATAATGTAATTATTTATTTATTATGTGTGTGGTACACCTAGGTGACCTAGAAGTGTGTGCATCACTAGGAGTTAATATTCTTGGGGCCACTTTATGTTGTATGTAACATTGGGACATAAGTTAAGTTGTAAAATGTAATTATTTAATATTGGGGAAAATAATTTAAATTAAGTACCCAATATTAAATGTGGGGACATGGTTTTGTAATCTCATAGTTTTAGTCACATGATTTTATGTAATACCACTTGGTGGTTTTGTGGGAGCTTGTTTCTATAAAAGCAACCACAAGGGTAGTTGTTTAGGTTGGTAAATTATCAAGTTAGCTCTTGGTAGCATTTGTGAGGGTTTGAAGCATGGCATGGGATGTGTGGTTACATACTTGTTCACATGGATTTCTTGGATAGGGTTTGATTCTTCAATGGTGTTCATGGAGACTCTGAAGATGTATTGTAATCTTTATTGTTGAATAATACATGAGAGATGGATGTTTTTGGAGGCTAGTTTTTTGTCTCTTGAGGGTTTTCCCAAGGTATATCGTGTGTCATCTTTGATGGGTATGTTGTCTATTCTCTTACATATGGATTTTGAGTACTTATTTGCATAAATTTCTCTTTTGGGTTATGTGGAGATTGTCATTAGATGGTTGCAAGTTTCCTTTCAACATTAGCCCATAAAATTCTCAATTTTAATTATTATTTATTTTCTATGTGTTTGATATGTTTTTACTAGTGAGAATGTGCATTACAAAGATCTTGTGAACCCCCAAAAGTTCTATATTATAAATAGTTACCTATTCTTGGCCATTCAAGGAGGACCTGGCCTTCCTCCTAATCATCCAAATTTAGAATTGGTCACCACTTCTAAAAAATTTCCTATATTTCACCATACACTCCAAAATATAGTTTCTAACACTTTTTCCAAGATAAATCAATCCAAGTCCATATATTACTTTGTTTTCTTAATTTTTGACATAGCATAGTATTAACTCAATTTCACTATATCAATTAATCTAGATCCAATTAGCATTTGGCTTCATTATCTATACTATCTCAATAGTGTTGTAAATTTGAGATTTTTCTATTTGGAGATAGCCCTATGCATCCTTAAAATATATTTATTTGGCACACACTTGCATGTAGGTTGTCTTGACATAGTATTAATGTGTATTAGTTTAAACTAAGTTACACTTAAACACCACATATTTTAAGAGATATTATCCTTCTTCATAATTTTTAGGAGGTTCATATTTCATCTCTCACATATATGAATTCCTTAGGTCCCTTCTAGTTGTTTTATTTGAACTCCAAATCTCTCTTTGCTCCACTAGGTTCATGTTCATCATTTCCTAGATCATTTAATACAATCTATGTAACTTAATGCTAGAGCCACTAATGTCATAGTGTCTATGTAGCATTTGTATTTTATTTTTGTGCCTTGGTGTGACTCATGGCCCCATGTTCACTATTTTGGGTGATTTTAGCCTCTTTAAGAATACTTTAATATTAAATCTATCAATTATAGACTTCATTTTACTCAAGCCTCCTAATAATATGATGCCTCTCCTTCCTTATAAGAAAAATTGTAATATCCTTCATCCCTTTGGTGTCTCAACAAGAAAACATCCATATTATTCATTCAACATTTTATTTGATGTGGGTAGTTTCCTTTTGAAAGATGACAATGTCATGGTAGGTTCCACCTATTTTCTCATTATTTTCCTCTTTAGATGTTATTATTTAATACAAACATATTGGAATCCCCAAATATGTGCTGGCTATTGATCTCTAATGACATCTACCAGTGAAAATTTATTTACATCTTATCCTCCATGTGCTATCAATCCTAACGCCATAATGGGGCCTTCTTTAGTTTTCTTTTTCTCTTCAAGAAATTTTAAATATTTTTTAATGGTAGAGCCCTTTATTTTGTTTTCTCTATTAATTTATAATTATGAATCAATGGTCTAGAAATTTCTAATTTTTCATTTATCAAATGGAATTGAAATTCTTCAAGGATCTTCATGTAGACATTGTCTCCCCTTTTGGTGACATTGACACTATTTTTCCTTTTGTTAAGTGTGTTTGACCCTCATAAGTTAGTAGTATTTCAATGTGGCACCTTTCACCTCATCCCAACATGCACTCCACTACTATTAATGTACATTGATTATGACATTTCACTCAAAAAATATTATGGTTGGCTAAAATTTACTCTTAACTAGATTCTATGGGACCTCTACACTTAAATATCTTAGGTTAAGCATGCATTCATAGGAACCCATAATGGCTCTAATTATTTATGGATAAAGTTTCTAACTTCCTACACATGCCTCCTCTCATCCATTGGTCTAAGTAGCATTTTAGGATCATTCAAAAAATGTTATTTCCCTTCTTACATATGTACTCTCTCTTCTCATTAGTTATTATTGATAAATTCAACTAGGTTTCTTTGATTTAATTTTTACAACAATACCCCATGGTTATATGAATGGGCTATTCCATCATATAAATAAATTTGGCTTTCTAATAAATAATAAAATTTTATATTTCTATTCTAAAGAGTTAACTAGTGATGATGTATTAGCTTGTAGTAAATTTGAGTGTATTTCAACTCCTATATTCCCTACACATTATCTCAAAGGGTACCCACTAGATTGATACTATGAATGTATATTTTATTTTTTACTTATGCATCCAAACCAAAGTGAATTATTTGTATGTATTTGAATTAACATTGTCCATATACTAGTTAATTTATTTCTATATGTAGGTAGGTTCATGTAAAATAAGTTTAGGTAACCCTACCATAGGTATATGTGTGTTCGTGAATAAGATAAAAAGTTACCCTTGTATGGGACTCCTCTACCTACACATTTATTTTATTTCCTAAGTAGCCTTATCTCCTTTCGAACCCTTATCATCCTTATATCCATTTCCTCTTACCAATTAGTCAAGGTAGGCTAGTCATCAAAGTAGTTTCTTATTTTACAACGTTCATAGTAGTAGAATGTGTTTAATTATTTTATCTATATGTGTGGAATAGAAAAGTAATTTATCCTTCTCTAAAGTTTTAGGCATAATGAGTCATAATAATGTCTTATTTCCTTGCTGAAGTGACATACTTTTATCTTATTTTATACTAAACTCTAAAAAGACATTATCATACCTTTTATATACTTTAAGCAGTTTAAAACATTTGAAGTTGATATATGTTATATTAATAAGTTTGTATGAGTTATGAATGTTTATGATTAGTAGGATTTCATATTTAATTATAGTTCTTAGCAATGAAAATACATTGAAGAATAAAGACTAACCCTTACAACAAGGAACTTGCCAACCCAACAATAAGCTTCTCAACCCATAGCCTAAAGATGAAAATTTGATGCAAAGGATTTAATCTGCTACAACATGATCACTTTCAAAAGAATATGGAGGCGGTAATTTAAGGATAAGATCATGGATAGCCAAGTGTCACTCTTATCTTATAATAAGTAATGAAGGAGAATATTTTTGTTCCCAACAAGAATAAGAATTATAACAAAAATTGCTCTATTTGGGAATGTTTTCAATTATAGTGGTTAATCATGGTTGAATACGAAGTTCTTGTTTGACTTCTATATTATTGTTTTGATAGTTATTATTTTATGCTTTAGAAAACTTAGTCCTCTTTCTATTCCTATGGGAGATTTGACATCTACCTTTAAGTTTATTTTTAATTCACAAATAAATGGACTCGTGTGGACCCTATATAGTGGGGTACATCATCGAGAAGGACATCTAGATCTCACATGTATTAGATTGAATAATATTTCCTATTAGATTATATTCAACAGTTATGTGTATGATTGGAATACAATAAAGAGAAGATATTTTGGTAACATGTTTTTCTTAGTGAGTAATTGAAGAATATTTTATGGGCGTAGCAACTCAAGTAAGGGCCACTTGAGGTACTACATAACCACCATAGTTTTGATTGATAGATTAGATTGTGCATTGCAAGTTTAATTGGTAGTTTTTAGTTTGTGAATTATGAATTAGAAATATTTAGTTGATACTTTGTTCAGTACTTTGGAGGTTAATTGGATTAGGGAATACTACAATATAATAGATATTTGGTTACAGTCATAATAATTAAGTACCCATAACAATTAGGTAGTTGTTTGTATCCATTTACTTTGTTTTGGGAAATATAATTTAATTTTGGTTAAAAGCTTTTACTGCATTTATCTGTGTTTAATTTAACTATACTCAGCCAATACATAGGACATTTAGCATTCATGAATGTATATATGTTTCCAGCATCATATAAATTCTATGACTCCCCGGTTGATAATTCAATGAAGCCCTCTCTTGAATGATGAACTACTTAGTTTAGGGATCTTTAGGTCCATTAATCTATTTGCATGGTCATTTGCACCATTTAATTATGTATTAGAGGAAGATGCATAATTCATAGTAATTCAAAAGAAATAGTTGATGTATATGTTCAATTTTCTATTGGATCTTCTTACGTACTAAGTAGTAGAAGTTTTTTAAAGTAGTTTAGCTATATGTGTAGAATAGAAGAGTAAGTTATCCTTCTCTTTAGGTTCCTACATATTAATTCAAAAGCAATAGTTAATGTGTGTGTTCTATTTTCTATTGAATCTTCTTAGGTACCAACAAGATCAACACAACCATCAGAACCATCAGAACCATGAGACACTTAATGTGAAGAGTTGCACTATTCATATTATCTCTTTATTTCAATCTATAAGCAATCTATTGTGGCACATGTGATGCTACAACTAGACATGTGGCACACTTCTTCTTCTACACCTAACTTTGCAACATTTCTTTCATATGGCCCTCTAGAAGTGTATCATGTATGACTTGAAGACAACAAGTTGCACACCAAGGAAAAAGGCTCTCATATGCATCTATATGATCATGGTCAATATCACATTCTTTGAGTGCAAAATCTTCACATTGAATTTCATCAATTACAACAATACCAAGCTCATACTCCTCATTCTCAAGATAGATGCCATTATTGATTTCTTCATTATAATCATCCATAGATGATTAATATAGCTAAATTTTAGTGCACACATTATCAACTTCATCTATAGTGCTATCACATAATGCACTAACAACTTCCTCTACCTGTCTGCAAACACAATCACTTGATATTATGCTTCTACTTGATGTCACCTCCAAATAGTCAGTGTCTTCATCAGTAGATTCACCACCAACAACCTATGTTCTTGAGGATAAATATGTTTCAATCATATCCCTTCTCAGATCATCAATAATGTCAAGACACTTTTATAGCTTGATTCTTTCTTCATATTACCTTTTAAACTAAAAAATCCTATCCACCTCCAACTTCTTTTCAAGTATGGATGGATCTATGTCTAAAAAGTGAGATATTTTTATTTGTTAGGATATAAGAATAGCAAGGTGGTTCACCATCATAATATTATTGGGCATACATCCTATCATACTTTCTAGGGTTTAAATTACATGTTACATCAACTAAATTATCCCTAAGATATGTGCATCCATTCTAGCTCATCGTAGCTATTTATAACTAATTATGTAAGGTAGAAATGATAGGAGAAAGAAAATGGTTTCTTTATGAAGAAATAAATCATGCTTTGAGATGGAAGAAAATAAAGTACCAAATATTGTTTTCAAATGAAATTGCACCCTGCTGAACACGGGGTTCAACATTCCAATGGCACAATAGAAAAAACATCAAGGTGTGGGACCTTACATGTATGAGGTAGTGTGCTTGACATATTAGTATGGGTTGACTACACTTGATCCATGAAGAATCGAAGTGTATTCATGCCACTAAACATCAATCCAATCGAGATCATTCAAAATAAACTAAATTAAGCATCTATTAAAACTAACATGCTAAACTATGAAAGATTTATAAACTAGATTAAGCATCTATTAAAACTAACATGCTAAACTGTGAAAGATTTTAAAATGCCTTCTCTAATCCATTGAAACTTATCATATTGGGGGAGTGGTGTCACGTTGATGTGGAACGACGAATTAATGAAACATGATTTAAAGTTGAATGAACATGATGTAAGCTATTTTAACTGCTATGGGTGTATGCAAGTCTAATCTAAATGAGTTTTAAACAAAAAAGATTCAAAACCTAATTATCAAATTAGCTAAATGGATGCATTATGTTACCATGGAAGTTACTATGGAAGCTAAGATATTATGCAAGTAATTTAAACTAAAAAAGATGTTAAATGTGAGTGCAAGTGCATATGATTTTAACAACACAAGTTTAATGTTAAAAGATGGATCCATTTGTCTCCAAATAGTGACCTATTTATAGGAGAGTGAATGAGAAATGAAGGGTTGAGATCAAAAAGGTTAATCAATGGTCAAGGATGGAGGAAGTTTGAGGCATGGATCATGGATTCTCATCAACGAATGAGAATCAATGATGAGATTAATCAAGGGTTCACCTTTATCTAAACAAACACACTTTTAACTTGCACAAGAATTCAAGTAAGTTTGTTAAAAAAAAGGAATATTCCCCTTTTTCAAATGAGTGAGGAGAAGAGAATATTATTTGGAATATTCTCATGGGTGAGGGAAAAAATATATTTAGCAAATTAAAAAAAAGTTTAATTATGCAAAAGGGGAAGGAATATTCTATGGGAATATTCCTTTTGGAGGAATGTGCAAAGGGGGGGATATTCCAATGGAATATTCCCTTGCAAGTGGGGGGGAAATTATATTTAATTAGGTAATTGATAATTAAACAATGTTAATTATGCAATTAGGGGATTTAGATGGTTTTCATTAAATAAAGTGATTTAATGAAAAGGAGAGATACGATATGACAGTTAATTAAATAACTCAGGGTTATTTAATTAAATAAGAGGACCTAGGGATTTATATTAAATGGTTTGATTTATTTTATTTAATGAGATGAAATGTTAGCATGAAAGGGGTGAATTAACCTGATTAGATTAATTAGGTTAATAGATTCAAATGACATAATTAATTAAATAGCTAGGCCAATTTAATTAATTAAGTGAAAATATGATGGGTTTCAAGATGAAATGATGTTAGTATACCTAATTCGAGTGTATGATATCATTCAGGACATTTTTAAGTGTCTACATTTTTTCCCTCTTTGAAGTGAGGTACCTACTACTTTGGTTCAAAGACTGACATTTCTTCGGGTTAAAAATTGTTGCTTAAATAAAAAAAATATGATTTTTAGATGCCCCACTATTGCCCCAACAAAATGAATAAGTTGGTTCCCTTCCCCCTTGAGAAATCAGGTGAATTTTGGGTTGATTACTCGACAAAGGTAAAATGTTGCCTGAGGGGTCTAAAAAGACTCTGGGATGCAAAAAACACACCAAAAGTGCAAAAAATGATGTGAAATAAGCTCCAACTTGGCAAGATTGGTGAAATTGATGAAAAACTAGTTGTAAGGTTAAATTAAGGCAAAAACCCCTAATTTGCAAGCATATATAGGTGATGGAGGGTCACTTTCAATTCATTTTTACATTCACACCTTAGAGAATTCTCATATTTGGAGCTCTAACCCTCCGATGAAATGGCACAATGAGTGCTCCAACGACACATTTCTGACAGGGTTTGAGAGTACAAGAGGCCACTAGGCACAGGACCAAAGGTATGTGATTCGAAACTTGACTTGCATTTTGACTTTTGAGTCCATTTATTGTAATTTGAAATTTGAATTTTGGCAATGCCGCTATATAGTGACGCTATTTGTAGAATCTGCGACATTATTTTTAATTTTAGAGACATTATTGTGATGAGCACATAGTTCATGATTTGAAATTAGGGTTTTAGATTTCAAATCATGGTGCAAATTTAAATAGCGACGTACCTCACGATTTGGAATTTAGAAATTTAGGGTTTGTAAATTCCAAATAGTGATGCATATGTGATGAGTGACGCAGTTTGCGATTTGTAATTTGAATGCATCTAGTGTTGTTGTTTGGAATTTGAGTTTTAGAGACACTTTCATAAATAGCGACACTTTTATCATTTTGGGGGATAAAAACTCTAAATTTAGCCAATTTTTGTGAAATTTGACGTTGTGTGCTTCGTGGGTGCAAGAGGTTATCGAGCCTTTGATGTCCTGCGAGCACTAGTCGACTGTACTGTCCAGACTTGATGATTTATTTGAGCTTTGATAAGATCACCTAAGAGAGATCAGCTTGTGGTACATTGCCTACATGCCTATCGTGCAAGCCCATTTGACGATATGATAGCGTTGTGCAAGCAATGGCATAGCGAGACCTCATCATTCCACTTACCTATCAATGATGCGACAATGATGTTGGAGGATGTATGGTGGATTTTGTGATTACCAATACATGGTGAGCACATTATTTACGACACTAATGTCGACTATGATGCTTGTCACGAGGTTCTTGACCAGGAGTTTATTGTCCTAGTCAACTTCTAGATAGACCTTGAGATGTATAGAGTTCGGGCGTCAACCTTTAGATTGATCATTGTGGCAGTGATTTCGGGGATAGTTGCCCTAGATCGACAAAGCAAGGGATTCATTCTAGGATGGGGGCTAGCTTGGCATAGGATGCTCTTCTGGAGGACTCATTTTGCATGGGGTCCAGTGATGCTGGCCTCCCTATACTATGATATGCATGACTTTGTGTATTGCGATGGCAAATCCATTAGCATTGGAATCACTCTTCTTCACATATGGGTATGGGAGCACATTTTCGTGCTTCAAACAATTGTCCACATGGCAGATGTGGAGCTAGATGATCTAGTTTTCTAGTGGTACAAAGGCACTATTACTCTTCAACACACATAGTAACTTGGCATCCCGTACTGTCATCAAGTGATTAATGAGATGATTACTTTCAGATTGCGGTCATGCCTCCAGATGCCTGCATAGTAGATGATGTACAATAGTTGTTCTTTTCTTGATAGACTTGATTTATGCAAGGACAAGAGAACACTATGATTGAGAGGTACCTACTTGATAGTTTTGCTAGATAGTTTGGTGAGAGGTAGGATAGGCCCGACAATCAATACACTATTTTTTTTCCTAGGTCATCCTGAGAGAGTACATGGGGACACAAGATCCTAACCCACAAGGTTGTTGAATGCTTTTGATAGTTGGTTATGAGCCATGGGCCTATGATCAAGGACAGGTAGATGCACAGACTATGCCTGCATATGATGCATGGTTCATACCCCCTCCCAGATTGACAAATCGAATAGGTATACCTCCACAAGGGAAGTCGAGAGGGAGGGGAGTAGGCAGAGGTTGACGATAGCTAGATGATGGACAAGGCAGAGGATGGGGCAGAGGACAAGATGGCCAGGATGGACAACATCAAGATGAACAAGTCCCAGGTGCACCCCCATTGCATCAGCAGCAACACCCACCTCAACACCCACCGATACAACAACAACCACCACAACAACCATCACCAGGTATAAATCCATGTGATCTTCATATTCAACAGTTGCAGTAGCAGTTGTAGGTGGTTACGACTAAGAGAAATCGGGCTCAATAGTAGATTTTATCTGTTACAGTTGAGAGAAACCAGGCTCAACAGTAGGTACAGTTAATCATAGTTGAGAGGGATTAGGAGTGTCAGCTCCGACAGACCTCAAACATGCAATTGGAATAGGAGGTCAGGAAACACCAGTAGTTGGAGGCTATGATAGCTTCAGCATAAGGATAGACAGTTTCTACCCATTTATATAGGGAGGTCGTGACTAAGGCTGCATATTATTGCATGAATTATCATCGAGATGTCCTTGCATTGTTGAGGCAACCAGATTATTCACAAAGGAGTGGTGCACATCCCCTAGTTGAAGATTAGCCATTAAAGAGACAATCTGGGAAGGGGAGTAGCCATTAGGGCTAGCTTACTTGTATAGACACTTTTTAATTATCACTTGATTCTTTATACAAATATACATTTATGAGCTTATTTTTGATAGCCTCATGGATATTGTACTTTTGATAGATATACATACACTAACTTAGATATTGTACCATGATAGTCATTTTTTTGATATATATATATATATATATATATATGATATTATACTAATTTGATGTGATGTGTTCTTTATTTTAGGCTTTATGAATGTATGGATGCATTTTGATATGATGTGATGCATTATGATCATGTATGGGTGCAATGTAATGAATGGATGCACTTCCTTCTCTTCGTGTTTATGTAATATGTGATGATATATATATGATATGCGATGTAAGGATGGATGCACTTCTTTTATTCATTATATTTTCATGACATGTTATGGGTGTTGAAAATGAAGGTGAAATTGTAGCTTAAAACTTGTAAAACTATTATACAGTAGATTTAATTAAGTGTTCTATGTCATAATTCTTTGTGTATGATTAATTTGTTTAGATCAATTTTACCAATTGTAGAAAGAGACATAAGATTGTAGAAGAATGAGATAAGAAGATAGAAGTGACACAACATATATGAGGAGAAACCATTTCAGGAAAAAACTCCACCAAAATCAATAGTGCTTGCATTATTTAACCTTAAAACAATATTACAATAATACTATATCAATCCTTGTTTGATATGCTATCTTGCCTTCAACAATCCTTTTTCACAACCTACAATTAACTCTCATGGAACTCTCATACACTTTTTGAATCACAAGCTATCCATGCATTCCATGTGACCACTTGCATGAATTCACACATCCCATTCCATGCTTCAAACCCTTACACATGCACAAGCTCAACCAGCTAACCTGCAACCAAAATTACAAACTCTGATGCAATTGCTGCAATAAATAGAAAATTAATGAGCATTTTAAACTCCTAAGAGTTGTAAAAAACAAGAGCTTGAAGCTCCTCACAAAAATCTACGCCTATTTTGTGCAAGTAGAGTTTCATCATGTAACATGAAGTCAAAACCAAAGTCTCCTCAATTTAGGTGCCCCAAACTGAACACCTTAACTGATCAATGGTTAAGAAAATATCTTGCAATAATCACTTCAAAGTTGGTGCCCAAGAATGGGCCCACTTAACTGAGCCTTGTAAATATATTCTCATGCAAAAGGTGTTAACTCAAAGATGCCAACTTGGGTGCCCAAGGTGGGTCCAAGTCAATCTTAGTTAACTGAAACATATCTCTCCACCAATTCATGTAAACATTATGCATGATTGATCATCCCCACTTAACTCAAAGTATCCACCTATTATTTTTCATGCAACTAAATTCAACTAAAGTCAACTAACATGCAACTCAAACTAGCTACATGCAACTGAAGATAACTGAACCATAACTAAACTAAACTAAACTAAACTAAACTAAACTAAACTGAACTTAACTGAACTCCACTCATGTAAATATCAATCCCTAACTTGTAGGATCTTTACATGCATTACTAAAGTGTTATCAATCCTCCAAACTATTAATTGAATCAAGGTGGGTTCCACTTTCCATGTGGGTGCCCCATGTGATCCTATTTTATAGGATCTCTTCTTGGGCATCCCCACATGCTCCTATCATTTAGGAATAATCACAAATTTCAATTTACATGTTCATTTCATTTGAATTTAATCTTTTTCTAATACTAGTTTGGGGAACACTTTCAAAGGACTTAGGAGATACATGAAATATGTTTAGGATTACAATTAAATAGCATCATATTCCCAACATTCTCCCACTTGACATTATACATTGCAATTATTCTAAACAAGGAATCATTATTATAAATCAAGTATAGGACTCAAGGCCAATAGCCTTCCTACACCAAGATAACTTATCTGCAACATTCATCAAAGTGTCAACTTTCTCAATCAATACCTCTCCCAAGTCTTTGTAACCAAACTATCATAGGTAGAACTTAATGCTATCAACATAACAACCCAAATCTACAAACAAGTCCCTCTATATCCATCATCCTACAAAATAAGACTTCAAGGTAATAACACACATAGACATGTGATAAAAACCTCTGGAGTAACTCACTATAGTAAAGTGAAACCAATCCAAGAGAGGTGCCCCTCTCATACAAAATACATATAACTTCTAGAACTCCCACTACATAGGTAATGTCAAATCTGAAAACAAGATCACAACATTAACAAGTCCTCCTATAGCACTTCACATAGAAGATGTGGCTAACTCCTCTATCATAGTGTCAAAGAAGCATACAATGATATGCAAAATACATCTCTCATAATATAATAACCTTCAAGAAGAAGACAATATTCCCACAAAGAGAGAACCTATAAATCAAACCATCTTCTTATACCACACTAACATGTGCCAAACTTTGTAAAGTAATATCTCCTTCAACACTCGCAAACTGAAAGGATATCAACATCTAACCATTCAACTTATAATGAAATATGGCAGAACTTAGATGTAAACCTCTCACAAAAAGTAGATCAAACCTAGCCAAACATTCCCACAACAAAAGGGAATATACCCAAAGCCACTAACTATCTCCCATACTTCTCCTACTCAAATCCTCAGAACTAACTCAAGTTCAAGATTGCAAGGAGAACAATGGAAATACATAAAATCATGCATCTACTCCTCAATAATCCCTTGAAACTAAATTTTCAAGACTAATGGATAAGAGAAGACAAGATACATATAAATAATGCATCTAATAATCAGGCGGGCAACACCTCTTAGATCATTTTACCTACCAAGTAGACCAAGAGTGGGATACAAGATTGTTCTGTGCATACAACACCAAGCAATATAGGCTTTCAATAAATACAACTTTATCATAAAGTCTATGATGGAATCACATCCATTTCTAGGTGTAAGCTTCTTGGTCTTTACTGTTGAATTTTTTTTATAACAAGTAACCATTCCAAAACTGATGCAGAGGTAAGTGACAACCTTATTTGCTATGCCAAAAATAGGGGTTCCTACAATATCTCAATCTCCAATTCCCCAAGGTTTACCATCTAGCAACCTACACATCACCCTGCCCTTGTAGCTCTCCCAAAACCAAAACAGGCCAAGTTTCACCCAATCTTTCCAAAGCACCCAGTAATTAAAGAGGAGATTAGGATACCCTTTTCAGGGTTACACAACATGTATGAAAATTAAGGATCACTATTTTGGACCAACCTTAACTTTTGATACACTTACTCGGTTTTAGACTTCACCATTTGGTCTATTTTCTAAAGGAACCACCCTTCCAATGATGGCCTCTCACCAAAGCACCTTGGATAGTCTTAACAAATGGTCTCAAACCTTAGATTACAATGATGTTTTTCATCTACAGGGACTCTAAACCTCTGTTCCAAGAAACCCTCTTGAACATTCACAAAAGTGAGGGTTTAGGAAAACTCCCAACTCCAAAAATTTCCCAATCCTCCTATGGCCTCAAACACATCACATTACCTCTGCCCTAACCCAAGGAACCCTCACAATCTCACTTTTTTCACTATTTCTCAGAATCACTCCTTAGGTTCCCTATTTTCATGGTCTCACTGCCCCTGATCAACACTAAACATTCCACCATGGCCAGAAATCTCTCCTTATCCTTCTCCTAAGGTATGTACACACTTAACCAAACATGGTACAGACCAATCCACTGAGCCACAGGTTTGGAACAGTAGGTGGATTGGTTAGTTGATCATGATGCTGTCCTCAAAACTCCAAACACAGAAAACAGGGTACCTTGCAGTTTGTTGTTCCCAGTCACACAAGCAAAAGAATTAAGCCCCCAAGACAAACATGAAAGAAGATAAACACATGAATAAGAAATCATTCAATGCCTCAAGGCATCTTGAATTTGTACGGGTTTGTGCCAAGGAAGAAAGTTCAAAAAAACCAGTAAAAAGATGGTGATCAGCCTCTCCAAAATGCAATTTTCTTTATTGGAATTCAACAACCAACCTTTCTCGAGTATTACATGAATGTTTATAATGATTTCAACTTCCAACTACCTCCTACAACCAACCAACTACATTTATAACAGAATTTTGAACCACTCGTGACCGTTTGGAGGTCAAGGTTTTGCACTTTACATAATTTTCTTAAACAATTTCACTACATACTTAGTAAGTTTGATCTTTTTGACCCCATGCTTGTCCAACCTATTGAAAGTGGTCTAATGAGACCTTATTTGCATAAAATACATGGCTTAAAGCCACCTACTACCTATCTACCATCCCTTGTCACATGACATACAAGATTTCTGAGTACAAAGCAACTTAATTTGACATATTTTGCAACTTCCTTGTTGCATAAAACATGAAAACCTTTAAAATACTTGGTGAACTTGTCTTCAAATCCCTTGGTGAACCTTTAAGTTCCTTTGTCCTATCATGTTAGGGTCAGGATCTAGGTGCTCTTGCACCATACTCCCCCCCATAGGGAAACTCTTGTCCCAAGAGTAAGAGTGTACTCCATTCCTCCACCTTGCTGCTCCTTGTATATCCAGACCTGCTACTGGCCTGTTCCTCACCCTTGGAGAAAAAGTTGATATTCCCCTTGCCTTGATACCTGTAAACACACAATGGTTAGCAACACACTGTCCCAACTTCTTCATTGTCTCATCTCCACATGTGGATCCACCTAACATTGCTTGCACACTCTGCCCTCTTTTGACTGCCCTCAGACTTCTGCTCTTTTGTTCCTTGAACTCTTTATCTAATGTGGTCAGACCTTGGTCACTGTCATTTCTAGGGACCACTGCCCTATCAGACTTATCAGTCCCCAAGCTTGTAAAACTCTCATACTCTTCACCTTTACTCCTGCTGATAGGACACACAATAGTCCCCACTGTAATCTCAGACTTCTTTGGAAGCATTCCACCATGCTTGTCATGCTTATGCATCATCATGCCTTCCAGCTCCTTGAGTATATCAGACCTAGGTATGAAACCATCAGCCACCGTCTTCTCACCATTCCCCTTGACCAAATCACGCCTAGGTATGAGTATCTTCCCTTCCTCTTGCAAAGCCACATTTTCCATTGTCTTAACACCACTTGTGGGTGTTCTCCTCATTGTCACAACTCCTCCAACCTGCTCTCTACCTGCAACCATGTCAGACTGACTGACCTCAAGCTTTAAAGGTTCTTTTTTGCCAAACAACACAACTTTAGCCTTACCTTTATCCCTCACACTTGTCCTCAAGGGAAGTAACTTAAAGGTTCTATCTTCCTTCCTAATGGTGTATGTGTTCTCCCAACCATCATATATGGATCTCCTATCAAACTACTAGGGTCTTCCCAAGAGCACATGACAACAATCCATTGGTAAAACATCACATAGAACCCTATCCTTGTATTCTCCAATCTTAAAATCAACATATGTCTGCTCTTTTACTACCAAAGTCTGATTATCATTGACCCAAGAGACCCTATAAGGTGCTTCATGAGGAAATTTTTCTAGACCCAACTTGTCCACCATTTCCCTAGACACTAGATTATCTTGAGAACCAGAATCAACGACAACTTGACACACTTTAC
This sequence comes from Sequoiadendron giganteum, assembly GCA_007115665.2. Lineage (NCBI taxonomy): Eukaryota > Viridiplantae > Streptophyta > Pinopsida > Cupressales > Cupressaceae > Sequoiadendron > Sequoiadendron giganteum. The sequence continues at coordinate 725,845,833 of CM021102.1, forward strand.
CTTCACTTTTGCATGTAGTTCTGAATAGGTTCCTTCTTTGGCTTGAATCTTCCTCCTTGGATGCTTGCAATACAGTCCTTCTTATCATGAGTGTCTCTCCTTCTTCTAATGTAAGGTTTACTACAGGTGTAGTCACACTCTCTTCATCCTCATGCACTAATTCATTCCTCCTTTCTCCACCATGAGAGCTTGAGCCTTGTTTCTCAGGGTACTTAAAGGCTGGATTTCCAGGCTGGTTGCAATTGTAGCATCTTCCTGAGAATTGATATGATCCTCTTCCTCCACTAAATCTGCCTCTTGAACCTCTCCATCCACCTCTTGAATTAGATTGCTCTTGATCCTTTTTTTCATCTCCTTGGCCTTCATTGTTTGTCCTTGAACTAGGATTGAATCCCCTTCCTCTAGAGGTGTTAGCTCTTCCCCTTGTTGCCTTCTCTTGTCTTCTCTTTAGCTTTTCTTCTGCCCTCATTGCCATTTGAAAGCATTGCTCTACTGATTTTGGTGCCATCATGCTGATTTCATCTTGAATGTTGAACCTCAAACCATTCAAGTACCTAGCAATAATCTCTTCTTCATCTTCTTCATGTTTAGTCCTTATACTTAACCTATAAAACTCTTCTTTATATGCTTGCACATCTAACTCTTTCTGTCTAAGATTCTGCAATTTCTTAAGCAATTGAATATTGTAATCAAAAGGAAGAAATTTACCTTTTATCTTTTCTTTCATCTTCTCCCAAGAAATGATCTTTCTTTTTCCAATTTACCAACAAAAAAAAAAATATTTGAAAAACTTGAAGTTTTAATAACTCCTCCTCATGTAAATAACATTTTTTTTTAAATGTAAAAATACCCTTTTGTAGATCCATAAGTGTAGTTTTCAAAAATATATTTATTTTAATAGTTTAATTATTGTTATTTATACTAAAAGTAGGTTATCAGCAAAAAATATTAGGTTGATTACCATGCCAAGGAAAAATACTAAAACTTATTAAAAAAAATTGAAAAAAATATGATGCACTAGATAAAAGAATCTATTTCAAGATGGTATAATTTTTTGCCATTTTAGATAAATATTTAATATGAATGTTGGCGTCCTATGGAAATAGTTGTTTTTTATTCACGCACAATTTAATACTTATATACAAATATATATTTATCAAAATTAGAAAAAAATATATCCATGCACTAAAGTTTCAAGTTATAAATACACACAAAAAAATTGAAAGAAATAAAATAAAATTTACTATAAAAATTTTGACGTCCCGTGCAACTTCATTTTTCAGCATTTTATCAACAACTAAATTATAGTGTTAATTTATAAAAAAATAGTTTAAAATAATTTTTTAATTTCTTATAATAAATACAAACATAAAATATACTAAAAAATACATATTTTACTAGTTTACATCATTTAAAAATTCAAAACATATATGCTAATTTTTAGTGATTCAAGTTTAAAAGTTGGATCAACATTGACCATTTCCTTTATAAAGTGTGACACAACTTTGTGCTTTTACCTAAATAGCACAACTCCCAAAAGGTCAAGAAAACCTTAATCTCTAAACCAAGAAGATAAAACACACTTCTTTTACAAATCTGCAATAACACAATTGTAAAAGCTCCCACTACAACCAAAAAACCTTCAAAATTTTACGAAAAAGGCATCCCAAACTCTACCCAACCATTAGCTTTGATACAAAAAAAAAACTATTATACTGTAGATTTAATTAAGTGTTCTTTGTCATAATTCTTTGTATATGATTAATCTGTTTAGATGAATTCACCAATTGTAGAAAGAGACAAAAAATTGTTGAAGAATGAGACAAGAAGATAGAAGTGACACAACATATACGTGAAGAGACCCTTCCAAGAAAAAACTCCACCAAAATCAATAGTGCTTGTATTATTTAACCTTAGAACGAGATTACAACAATACTATATCAATCCTTGATTGATATGCTTCCTTGCCTTCAACAATCCTTCTTCACAACCTGCAATAAACACTCATGGAACTCTCATACACTTTCTACAGCACAAGCTATCCATGCATTCTATGTGACCAAGCATGAATCCACACATCCCATTCCATGCTTCAAACTCTCACACATGCACAAGCTCAACCAGCTAACCTGCAACCAAAATTACAAACTCTGATGCAATTACTACAATAAATAGACAATTAATGAGCATTGTAAACTCCTAAGAGTTGTACAAAACAAGAGCTTGAAGCTCCTCACAAAAAAATACACCTATTTTGTGCAAGTAGAGTTCCATCATGTAACATGAAGTCAAAACCAAAGTCTCCTCAATTTAGGTGCCCCAAACTGAACACTTAACTGATCGTTGGTCAAGAAAATATCTCACAAGAAACACCTCAAAGTTGGTGCCCAAGAATGGGCCCACTTAACTAAGCCTTTGTAAATATCTTCTCATGCAAAAGTTGTTAACTCAAAGATGCCAACTTATGCACCCAAGGTGGGTCCAAGTCAATCTTAGTTAACTGAAACATATCTCTCCACCAATTCATGCAAACATTATGCATGATTGATCATCCCCACTTAACTAAAAGTATTCACCTATTATCTGTCATGCAACTGAAGTCATTAGTCATACAACTCAATTCAACAGAAGTCAACTAACATTCAACTTAAACTAACTACATGCAACTGAAGATAATTGAACTGAATTGAACTGAATTGATATTGAATTGAACTAAACTGAACTCCACTCATATAAATATCAATCCCTAACTTGTAGTATCTTTACAAGAATTACTAAAATGTTATCAATCCTCCAAACAGTTAATTGAAGCAAGGTGGGTTCCACCTTCTATGTGGGTGCCTCATGTGCTCCTATTTTGTAGGATCTCTTCTTGGGCATCCCCACATGTTCCTATCATTTAGGAATAATCACAAATGTCAATTTACATGTTCATTTCATTCTAATTTAATCTCTATCTAATCCTATTGTTTGGGAACACTTTCCAAGGACTTAGGAGATACATGAAATATTTTTAGGATTGCAATTAAATGGCATCCTTTTCCCAAAAATGGGATGGATGACATGATATGCAGATGTTACTCTTATGCAAATGATATGGATGTATGTTCTTTTTGTGTATTTTACTATGCAGTTTTATAAGATGATGATGTATGCATATGGACGTATGTATGGATAATGCAGATGTCCATGCTTATGATATGATAATGTGATGTGTGTTTATGATATGTGTGCAACTATTTAATATGCTTAGAATAGAAAATCTATATTATTCATTCACAACTTAAATGATAATTATGGTGCAGTGAAATACGTGGTATATATTATGATATACGAGATGTATCTATGATGATGTTTTGTGGATGTAGGATGGATGCATTGATGATGTTTCTGATGACTCTCATGATACCAGGTTAGTACAGAGAGAAGATAGAAGAAATAAGCTGAATGATTTGACCATTGATTTTGATGATTGATTTAAAAGATCCAACAAGTCTATGATCCACCGAGACTTTATTAGAGATGGTGATGAGAAATGCATGATGATGATTTTCTCATATCTTGGGATTGGGATTTTCCATCGTTCCTTTATTTTGATATAACACATAGACATGATGCATCAAGGTATTAATAACCAGGATGGTGTTGTATCTAGTGTAATGGACTTTAAATTTGCAAACATATAGGATAGTTCTTGTTCACACCTTGACATACGGAAACCTCATTGGAATGTAAGTTAGAAGTTTAATACATCAGACCAAAACATACACAATAGTCAACAATATACTCCAAACAACTTTCCTACAAATAACTGAGCAAGTATGCGCCAAGATTATTTTACAAGAGTACCCACAAGCGTAGAAAATGAAAGATAATGATTGATGCCCCATTCCTTTCTAAATTTTTTTGATAGAAATCATCAAGAGGTCCTCGAAATGGGTCATTAAGGTAGATCATAAGAAAAGATCAAAGACAAATAGTCAGTTTTATCTATATCTCTTGCTAGTTTAACTTCTAAGGTGATTTCTTATACTGATGTCCATCGCGAGAAGGATAGATCCTAGGACATGTTGATCAGGTGTTTTGATTAGGATGAGGTGTTTGATAAGCCATTTATACAAACTCCATTGACTCACTTACCTATGATCTAGACTTTAGATTTTTACACTTAGGTTCTCACTTTATAACTTGTGATACTTGCCTTCCATTTGTTTTGCCAAAGGTTGAAGATGATGATCGATTTATTATGGGTGACAAGCTTATTGCAGGTGAAATCAAAATGGGATGGATGGATTTGGGGTTTTCTAGAATATTTCAATGTTTTTGGTGTTTTGAAAATGTTTTGAGGCTATTTTTCGTCCTTTTCAGTTTTTTATGTGAATGTTTTGGTTTTCAGTTATTTGAGGTTGTGTAGGGTTTTTTCGATATTTGAATGCTTTTGTATTTTCTAATATTTGAATGTTTAGGGTTTTTTCGATGTTTGGATGTTTTAAGGATTTTATATGTAAATGTTTAGGGTTTTTATGATATTTTGACCAAGAACCTAACCTAAAAGACTTATCCTAGGGGCCTCAGGGGCTGATCAAAGATTAGCCTTGCCTACGTTATACACGCAGAGACCACGTAGTTCGACTGACTCAACTTATTGAAGATGAAGATGAACAGTTGAGGAATGTCGATTTATTGTGAAGGACTCCTAAAGTACTGACCTGGGTTGTCTCGGGGGCACACCAATGATGGCTTTACCTACATTGAAGCTTAAAGACCACGTAGTTCAATAAGGTGCTATTTTTGGATTTTTGATGTTTTGACCTTTTAAGGGATTTTGATGTGTTTTGGATGTTTTGGATTTTGACTTTACAAATTTTTGAATGTTTTTAAATTTTATCTATACAGGAGTTTCCAAATGTTTTGAATTTTTGGCTATACAAGATTTGGATTTTTTTGGATTTTGATGAATTTTATGAATGTTTTTGGGATTTTCGATTGCGATTGCCAATAACCTTAAGATACATGAGAATATGATCCAATCTAGAATGAATTTCCCCTAGCGTGACACAATAGACTACCTCGATATAGGCAAGAGAAACTAACCTTAGGAATATGCAAAGTAGTACTAAAAGGGGATACAATACTTCACAACATCAAGCTATGATAAGGACGCAAATGGGTGATGGATGGATGAGATGCCAAGAATGATAGGACAAAGAGCCGAAGAATAGATGGAGGTGCTTTATTTATGCAAGGTGCCTGTTTGCCAAGTTTTCACCAAGGTACTTGCCCAAAGCGCCACCAAAGTGGTTTTCATTAGAGGATGATTGTTTTTTTTTACTTTTTTCAATCCTTTTTCTCATTTTTTTGGATTTTGATCATTTTTTTGGTATTTTCTGATTTTATACCCTTCAAGACTAGGCATAAAAAATATTAAGATGCAAGTTGTTGGTTGGTTCCTGCAAGGGTTCACCTTCAGGTGTTGACAATTGTTATGCTCGTGATCCATAACTTGTTGTGATGACAAAGGGACCCAACTAGTTAGGCTCAAACTTTCCTTTACTATCCTGATCTGGAAGGTTCTTTTGATTTTGCTTTAGGACATGATACCCTACTTGGAAAGACTGAAAATTTATCTTGTTATAGCTTTTTTTCATTTGATTTTGATAAACTTGTAAGTAATTAAAGCCATCAAGATGACACTCATCTAAGAATTCTAGCTCATTCAGCTGATATACTTTGTATTCTTCATCACTTATTAGGTTTTGTAGTGACACTCGCAATGATGGGAGCTCGACCTCAATAGGGAAAATGGATTTTGATGCATAGACCAAGGAGAAAGGGGTTGCACCTATAGGCATGTAGATACTGGTTCAATAGGCCTAGAGAGCGGGATTTAACTGTAGATGTCAGTCACAGCCAGTTTCATTGACCATTTTCTTTAGGATTTTCAGAATGGTCTTGTTTGTAGCCTCAACTTGACCATTGCTCTAGGGGTAATATGGGGAAAAGAATCGGTGTTGGGTTGAATCTTTGGCATAGCTCTTTCACATCATGATTCTTGAAGGGTGTTCTGTTGTCTAAGATAAGAGTTTGTGGAACACCATAATGATAGATGAGGTAATTCAAAATAAACTTGGCAATTTTCTTCCCCATTATGTAGGTCATAGGAATGGCTTCGACCAATTTGGTAAAGTACTTTGTGGCTATTATGATAAACTTGTGGCCATTGGATGATGTTGGAGTGATTTTTCCTATAAGTTCAAGCCCCCAATGCGATAAAGGCCAAGGTGTGATCATTGGTTGCAATTCCTGAGCTGGAGCATGAATCAAATCTATATGTTGTTGACACTGGACACATTTTTGCACATATTGATGGGATTATCTTTCCATGGTTGGCTAGTAGTACCCCATCCTCAACAGTTTCTTAACTAAAGTCATACCACTAGAATGTGAACCACATATTCCATCGTGAACTTCTATTAAGGCAGTCTTGGTTAAGACATCGTAGTAATGTCCCTTTGATGCTTCAACGGTAAAGGGTATCACCTAGGATCATGAATCGAGATACCTTGTTAACAAAGGTCTTTTTAAGGTTGGTGGTGATATCGGATGGGAGGATTCCTCTGCTAAGGTAGATGAATATGTCATGATACCATGGGGATCCAAGACCAACAATGACACACACAAATTTAGATTTAGGAATTTTGAAAGTTGGTACAAGAAGTTGTTCTACCAAGAATTCGCATTAGAGGACGTTATGTGACATGTGTAACAATGATCAAATTGTTCGCATAGCGTTTGTTGCTCGATTGTTCATGCGAGGAATCTTCTCAAAAGTTATATCAATGAAAAGGTCTTTGAGACTCTCCACCATCTTCTTGTAGGGAGTAAGCTTTTCATCCTTAGTGTAGACACTGAAAAAGTCTTGATTGATACTATGCATCTGATTTCAATCAATGAACACCGTTTCTTCTTAAGTCACTTCAAATTGATCACTTAATTGAATAAATGAACATTATTTAATTAAAATCAACAAATTAAGTTATTAATCAAATAATTAAATTTATTTGGCTTAATTCACCCTTCTTCTAACTAATTATTCATCTTATTTAATTAAATCCTCTTTTAATCCTCTCATTTGATTAAATCAATCAAATCAAATGTCACAATCTCCTAAATCACTCTAATCAATTAATTGTGGATTAATTAATCCTAAATTAGCTTTCTAATCATCATTATCAACTCCTCTAGATTTTAACTCCTCAAAAGTTAAATCAACCCATGGTCAACTAACCAGGTTACACATGAAAATAATTTTAATTAATTATTTAATTCATCTATTTTCCCTCACCAAGACATATTCTGAGGAATATTCCTCTCAACCACCTCTTATTCAATTTCCCTCCAAAGGTTTTCTAAAACATTTCACATCTGCAATAAGTTTTCTTACAACCTTTCAAATCCTCTTACATTTTCTCAAATCTCATTCAATTCCTCTTACACCATTTTTAAATTCTCAACCATCAATATTTACTTCTCTTCCACCCTCATCCACTCACACATTTCCCAAAATATGCTCCAACTTCCTCCAATAGAATTGTGACACTTGGCACATTCTCATTGTCTCCCATTTTATCCCACATTCACCAATTTAATTCATTCTTCAACCATTGGCTTCTATAAATAATGGTATCATTTTCATATCATGGATCCACAACTTCATGTATTATCAATATAGCCATTTGAGTTCATAGCTTTTCATCATTTTCATGCAATTTAGCTTGATTATCGCCATTTTTTATACTTGGAATCATATTCAATCATCAAGCTTATCAAAGGGATTGGGAAAGGGCTTCTTCCCACATCAAAGGAGCACCACTCCCCCTATGGGATGAAGGTTTAGCTAGTTCAATTTGATTTACAACTTATCTTAGATTATTTTCTTGTTACTTTTATGTTTTCTCTTGAATTGGCTAAAGAATCTCATAGGGAACATTAGATTTGTTTTTATAACATGTTTGACTCTTGTTTGATGATCTCTTGTTAGCTTGTGCAGGTTTGGTGTTCACATTTTGGCGCTAGAAGGAGGGTTGATCAACTTAACATGTCAAATTTCACTTGATTTTCCTATTTTTTGCAAGTATAGGAACGCAATGCTACCTTTCTACAAATGTGAAGTCGCAAAGCACCATTTTTGTCATACAACGCCGCATTCACCACGTCGTGCTGCCTTTGATTTAGTGCCACATATGCATCCTCTATGTTTTGTCTAGCATTCTCATTGTAGAGTGTCGCATTTGTGACAACGTTGCATTCACGCTCTTTGTTTCTGTAGAGCACAACATTTGTAATCACCAAAGTGTCGCATCTATTTTTTAGCGCCGCATTTGAAATTTTAAAAGCACCGCAATTTCAATTCAATACCACTTTTGTAGGAAGCAGGGGAGGGCCAAAGATTGAAGTCTTAAAAGCATTTTTTAATGCTCTTTGTGACAATCTTGGGCTTTAGTTTTTGCAATTCAATTTTTAGGACCAACTAGATTCAATTTGGACTTAAAATTAACCCACAACTCAAGCTTTGTCAAGTTGGTTAAAATTGAACCTTAGATTAATCCTAGAATTTTGAATTTGGTCTAAAATTAAACAATCAACTTTCACACTCAAATTTGGTGCTATAAAAATAATTCATTTATTGCCTTTGAGGACTAAAAAGAATTTGTGTTTGTTTTATTTTATAATCTTCTCTAGAAACTTGTGTCATTCGAATGCATATGCACTTCTCTCGTGCTTCATGGTGATCTTGATAATCAAAATCATTTTAGTGACATCAGTTTGTCTAAAATATTACCTCCACATTTCAAATTTGGGTTTTTAAAATTGAACAAATCTTGCTAGTGTGAGAAAAGGCATAGCGTGTGTTCTCTCTTTGTTCATGCAAACAAAGATTCATCGAACTACGGATGTACTTAATCGCTATTGTTCACCTTTAGAGGTCCTACCTTGGTGGAAAAAATTACTCACCCCAAGGGAATGACCCAAGCGGTAATGATCATAAGCCAAGCTCTTCCAAACTGCTATACAAATTCATGGTTACGATGAAAATTGTAAACAATGGGAAGCAGTGCATGATAACTCTCCCCCAATGTCTTTATGATGTATAAAGCCCTTATTCTAAGGGTTGGGAGATCTCTCACAAGGATCTAATCATTGCACCCCCTAAACTGGATGCCCTTATTATGAACCTTTGTTTAGAAACCAAAATCCCTAATATTTTTTGGCATCACATGGTCGGACCTCTGGAGCCGTCCCACATATTTTGTGATTCTTTGTAGATATGAAGATTTTGTCATGGGAGATTCATGAGAACTCGAAGCTTAGATGACCCATAGAAGTGAGTGTCATGGAGGGGAGCCAGTGTGGACAAGCTTCTAATCATCCTCTTTGAATAAGCACAACTCGAGAAATCCAAGTGGGAATTCAACAAATATTTTATTTTCTATCCTAGGGTTGTGCAATCTTTGAGTTAGTTAAACACATTGCTTGGATCCAAAATCTTGAAAACAAACATTCAACAAGGTCATCAAATTTCAAACCCTTTAGAAGGAGAAAATACCTTTCAAAATTCCAAGTATTACTGCTTGTCCCTAGGGATTTATCCTTAGAGGCTTCTAAATATTTGGGCCTATATCTCAATTTTCTCTCTCTAAAGTTCACATTAGGAAACTATTGCCTTGCTTTCCTTGATTTCCACATAATGGACCTTGTGGGATGAAAAGAAATTGAGACATAGACATTCGGTTTGAAAAGCTAAGCAAGAAAGTGTTTGTGGTAAAAAAATTAATGAAGCAAAGATAAAGGAAAAATTGAACCCCACACATGTGTTTTCTCAAAGGATTTCCCTCAAGATCAAAGTCCCAAAACCAAAATCTATCAATCGTCACAAATGTCTTAGTCCAAGAAATCTCAAGAAACATCAGTCAACACTTTACCAAGTTAGAGATAGATTTCTCTATAACTTTTACAAATGTGCATCAAAGTACAACCCAAACTTGTAGTCATTTTATTATTGTCAAAATCTGACTCTCTTCCAACATTTTGAGTATCTCACTTAGTAGAGTTGAAAATTTCTTGGAAGCATAGCATGTTCTTCAATACCTAGGTCTTGTAAACAAAATTCTCTCTAGGTTCACTTAGGATCAAAATCAACACTTTCATCCATCCCCAAACATCAATAAAATCCCATCTCACAAACAAATCTTAGAATCTTGGAAAAAATCCTTCATGCTATGCTTTTGGTAATCCTTCAAATCAAAAATCATCTTGTTTGACTAAGTGTGTGTGGATGCATCCTTCTGCATACACTTAGTTAAATTATCACCTTGTGGACAAGTTTATTCCAAGATATCATCTAACATATTGGAGTTTATAAGTTCATTATCAAATCCAAATCAATCCAAAATCAAAAAAATCAAAAAGTCCTAAAGTCTAGTATTCCTCCAAGGTTTCTTAAGAGTTCAATCATTCACATAACCCATCTTTCATTTATCGCATCGCCATCATTTGATCCTTAACATCTTAGATTTTCTTTTTTTTACCTAAAGTTTAGACCAACCTAAGGAGCTAGAGGTTTACCTCCCATATTCCTAAAAGTTGATCCTTATTTTATGGTCCAAACTAGATCTCAACACAAGAAAAACATGGAAGCAAATAAAGAAACATCCACTTCAAGTGATTTGAGTCAAACTGCACCTAAAATCAACCCCATTGGATCTAACAATCCCCCACTCAACCTTCTTCTACTACCACAAGATCTTCAAGAGGGAGGTTTCCAAGTGTGTAATGCCCCGCCACGCAACCCTAGAGGAAGTTGCAACACAACGCAGAAGCGTACAATTTTTTTTCTTAAAAAGTGCATTAATAACAAGGAAGATGCACAAAACTACCGCAACAACCTCTAAGGTACGCGACAAAGATTGCATCTAAAACTAAATCACATACATTACTCATATAAAGCATTTAATTAAATTACTAATCATACATTTAAATGCAAATACATACAAAGCATTAAAGATACCAACACATAGAATATGATATAACAAGTTCCAGATTACATTAATTTATAAGAAAGATTACAACACTCATTCCCAGAATGAGGTAGATCAAACCTAACTATTACAATTACAAGATACCTCCTCGAATACAATTGAGGAGCGAATTTTTACAAATACCAACCGAAATAAAATACATCAAGATAATGGAATGAAACCACTGGCATCCTCGAGCTCTCCAACTGGAAGACCTTGCCATCATGAACTGAAGATCAAGGGGGACCCAACGGTGTAGGGCACACGTTCCTCCCAACCAAGTGGTACTTGAAGGCCCACCCCTCATGCTAGGAGACAGTAACAAGGATCCTATTCCAACTCTACTACCACTAGACAGAGGCTACGCAAAACTAAGCTTATTATAAACTAACACACAACCAACTCAAAAGTACAATGCTTCTAGAGTTTAAATAAATTGACACACTAGTGTACCATACATACTGCTAACCTAGGAGAAGTGTCACACAAGGTACATGAGTTACCTGTCAGATCTCTCCAAATCCTGGCCCCCATCGAGCTTCACTCCCCTACTGTCCACACTTGGAATAAAACCACTCCAATCAAAGGAGTCAAATATTCTCGTTCGTGGAAACTGGTAACACACTAAAAACGACAACACACTACCCAAAGGAAATAAAATGGATGACTTCACAACATGACAACCCCCAAGTCTATAAATCCTTCAAAAAGACTTACAAAATATTTGACTAACACTTAACCCATTATTTCCCAGAAACGCAACCAGAAGGAAAAGGGTACTCAAGACATGAATTAAATCTATTATTTGGATTTCTTAAATCCATTCTCAAACAGTGGAAAACATAAAAATAATTCGCGTTCATCACTAATTTAATTTAAAAGCCTTTCATACTCTCAGGGAAGAAAATTCTACTTTTATTTGACAATTCAATTCCCTCCATTATTTTAATAAAATATTAATTTTCCCCTATTAATAAAAATATCCCTTCCCTTAAATAGATTACATAATTTCAATAAAATATTCATTCTAAAACTCTAGTAGTGCATATCAAACATGCACCCATTCAAAATAAAATCTAATTAAAATATATTTTTAAATGTATATATACATAAAAAATATATATAATTATATATATACCTTAAATATATATACATTTAATATGTACCAAATAAATTACCAATAAAACAATTATTAAAATATATATTTAATATATATATATATATAATCTGATTTAAATTTATGAAACATCAAATTTCGACGGACAACAATGAATTTAATGTGTTGCATTTTTAAATAAGGAAAAGCCAAATATGATGTGTGGGTCAGTTGTGTAAACGCAATCAATCCCACACCCTGAGCATGTCAGGGAGAGGAAGGCAACATTGGTTGCCTCCTCACCCCCGCCTCCCCTTAAGGGGGCGGTGAATGGGGAGGTAGCCAGGGCTACCCCCGATCCCTCCCCAATACTCGCATAAATAGTTAATTCAGATTTGATTAATGGAAAAATTCCTGTGTTTATTCATATTTCTTTATCACATCGTACGGACGACACACAAACAACATTTCAATCTCAATTTTAATCATATTAAATATATATATATATATATATATATCTATGTGTGTGTGTTTTATTAATACATATACACATATATGTATATATATATAATATATATTTAAGATATTTAGCTCAACAAAATAATTGGGGAAAATTTTCCCAAAAGACCCTCTACAGGTGAATTTTGCAACCACAGTCGGGAGTACAAATTTTACATAGAATTTCACAGAGAACCATTTCTCAAATAGGGTTTCCTTTCCAAAAAGAAAATTTACAAAGACCTCATAAAACATAAATAAATCTCAGAGGTTTACTCCAGCCATATAGATCCAATTGGAAACAAGATAAAACTATTTTCTATAGAATCCTATACAAAACTTTCATAGGGTTTTCTAGAGGAACTCTATAGAGAATTTATGTATTCCTCTATTGTTTTCTTCTGGATTTTCTCTTTATTGTTTAACAATAATTTTCTATAGAGGCTCTCAAATTTTACTCTCTGATTTCACTGTAAAAGTTTCCTATAGAGGCACTATATTTATTCATGGCAAAACTACGAACACAAAATCCTTACAATATTTCTCAAACAAATAAAAGCTTCCACTACAAAAAAAATAGATTCTTCTTACACAACAATCTTTACTATAGAAAAAAAAATTCCATTTAAAAACTTAAACAAATACAAGGGAAATAAAGAAGAGAACATGTATCCAACAAAGCTTCTGGAGTAAATGGAGTTTCTGGTGCCGAGCCTCCTCCAAAGCTTCCAGCAAAACTTCCACGACTTCCTCCAAGCAACCAAATTTCCCAAACACAATATTGACTCCAACCCAACAACAATCTAACCCAAACAAATCTAAGAATGCGAAATTTCCAACAATTTTCTACAATCCAAAATCTCTTTCCAATTTTTCCACAGCAAGCCAATCCTCTTCCCAAATTTTCAATCTTTTTAAAATATCTTTTCCTTTGCTGTGAAGAATCTTTCCGCTTCCTCACCCAAAGCCAAGATTCTCTCCAGGAATTAATTTTCCCAACAACCCAATTAATTAACTAAAACTTGTTGGCAAATCAAAAATATCTTTTAACAACCCACAAATATTTTCTCAAAGTAATTTTAATAATTTCAAATCCCAATTTAATTTCAAAATAAATTTAATTCTATTAATCTATTTGCTTAATAAATAATTTAATCAATTAATTTAATTACTTAATAAATAAATTTAACCACAAGGATTAAATTGCTTCACTAAATAAATTAAATTTAATTAATTAAATTAAATTAAAGCTTCCATCAATATTATCTAAAATTAATTAAATAAATACTAAAATAATTTAAAGCATTAATTTAACATTTAATTCCATAAAATAAACCTTGCATAATTAATTAACAATAGACAAGGCAACTGTAAACAAGACATTCAAAGATACCAGACATGGGCTGACGACACACTGTGGCTAGGGTGTAGGCCTGACATAGGTAACCTAGCTACTATCTCCCAATCAACATACCATTGGGTCGACACGCTCAAACCTGTGAAGCTAGCTGGAGTCGATGTCATGTACCTGCAAACCTGTATCCAAGGCATCAATAGCACATGTATATAAAATCATCATAAAACACACCGTGAAGAGGAAATCGTGGAATCGTAGGGTGCTTGCAAGCGAGTGATGCGATCTTGTCCCCTTCACCAATAAACTAATCACGAACTGATAGTTCCATCATAATTAAATAACTCAAGTGCAATAATCATGTTATAACAAACTAACATTATTACACTAATCAAAGCATGTCAAACAAAGCATCAAGGAAATTACATCTCATCACACATAAAGTCTGCATCGCTCTATAAATAGCAATCAAAATATCAAAGCATTGTAACCTAATCATAAGAGCAAAACAAAGGGGTGTTACAAAGTGGAGGATATCACCAACAATGTCCTAGGAATGAATCAAGATGAAATCGTGGAAATAGTCCAAAATCCTAATAACCACAAGATTGTCAATCAATGATGAGACTTAATCCCTCAAAATATATGTTAGCATTATCAAAAGAAGGGGCTAAACTCCCTTTTGATTATGATGTGAGCACTATTGTGGAAAAACCTCTTAGGATTATGCCACCAATATCATTCACACCTTCTTTCCAAAACATCATTTAACCCATCCCACAACCAGCATCATCTCATGCTCCAAGTAAGCCCATGGTTACCAAGGGAAGTTCATTGCTTCACGCTCATCAAACACGCCCCCTTTTAAATAACCAAGACTTAGATGAAAACACCATCTTGGGTATACGAAATATCGTCCCTCAAGATCCAAAGCATCCATACGTCCCACTCATCTTTCATGACACCAACAATCCATCCACCTTCGTCGCATCACCAACATATTCCCTTGACACACAAGTCTCTCTCCCCAAGACTTCACAAGGACAAGGGGGAATATTTGGAAAAGGAGGAATCTTTAATCCCTCATCATCACTTTCTCAAGGAAACACACCACCAATCTTCCAACCATTTCCCCCTTTATTGTTAACATCCACACCAATGCTCGGTTTGGGGCAACCCCCTTTACCAATCATCAATCAACCAAATCAAAACAATCCCCCAGTCATGAATCAAATCAACATACCAAATCCTCCAAACATGCCACCGATATCGCAACACCAGGTGGCACCAATCCAAACAACACAATAAATCACTACACCATCTACAACACCTCAAATATCTCAAAATGTGGTCTCCCAAGGACCTAGCATATCAACCGCACCATCTACCACAAAATCCCTTATCATCAATCAAACAACACCTCTACAACCACCTCAACAAAATATTATCGTAACATCTCACACCATTTTGAATCCTCCACCTCCACCACCAAATCTAAACATGACGAATCAATACAACATCACCCTTCAAGCTACCCAACAAGCCTATCAAAAAGTATTCTAGCAGTTTCAAGCTCAAAAAGCCACAAAAGATGCACAACAAGATGCTCAATAGGCACAGGCACAGGCACAACAAGCCACACAACAAGCATAATAGGCTTCCCAAGCACAAGCTCAAGCTTTATTGCAACAGCAACAAGCCGCCCAAGCTGTGCAAGCTACACATGATGCACAAGCCACCCAACAAGATCAAGCCTAGTATCAAGCACAACAAGCTCAAGCACAAGCTTTGTTACAACAACAAGCTTATCATCAAGCTTTGAAACAATACCAAGCACAACAACAAGTAGCTCAGTTACAAGCCCAACAACAAGCATTGTTGGCACAATAGCAATTGCAGGCATACCAAAAAGACTTGGTGGCACAACAAATCTTGCAGCAACCTCCCACAAACACACAAAATAACCCACATGTCACTCAAATGATCAAACCACCCCAAAACACATTCATCCCACCACCCAATCCGCAAAATGATGTGTCTACACAAATCAAATTTCTCTCACAACAAGTGCTAGACCTACAATTAAAAAAAAACAACAAAAACACAAAGGAATGTGTGCCCTTATCAATTCAACAAAAGCATTGCGATGCGCCCATTCCCATAAGGGTTCAAGATACCTAAATTTGACAAATATCATGGGACTAGCAACCCTGAAGAACACATTAGGGAATTTCATGTCCACTGTATGGAGGTCGCATACGACGAGTCTTATCTCATGTGGTTATTCCCCTGGAGTTTGGCTGGTCCAACAATGGAACGGTTCTCTCGCCTTCCTCCCAGAATCAATAAGTTCCAAGAAATTGTAGACTTGTTCATACAAAACTATTCATTCAACATAGGCATGCACGTGAGTCTAGAATAATTATCCACTCTCAAACAAGACAAGGGTGAAACATTTGCATCCTTCTTGCAATGATGGCGATCCAAGGCTAACAGGAGCAAGTGAACTATGCCAAAAGAACAAAAAATATATACTATCATCACCAATCTCGAAGGGACCTTGTCCTTCCATCTGAAAATGTAATACATCACCACATATGACTAGTTGATCCCCAAGGTGCTCAACATCGAAAGAGCTCTTATTGCACAAGGGGGGACACCTACTTATCAAGACAACCATCCATCAACTAGTTACAATGAAAAACCTCGCACATGCGCAAAGAACAAAAATGTTACTAACAATGGTGTGGCTGATGCTAAAGTTATTATCAGTTCCCCAAGGAAAAACACACAATCATATTAGCAACCGCAAGTCAACAACCAAAATAACACACAACCCAAAACATCATCGCAACAACCCAACAAACAAGCGCTCAATAACCTAAACAATCAAGGGGGACCACCCCCAAGGAACAAGTATCCCCCTAAATGGAAATACACACCACTTGGGGAACCGATTGAGTTTGTCATGCAACGGCTAGTTCAAGCAAATCTCATCAAGATCCTTGTTTATGACAATTATCAAGAGCCTCAATTTAAACCACCATGGTATAACGAGAAGCAACTCTATGATTTACATAAAATAAAGGGACGCACGACAACCAGTTGCATGCAACTTAAAAATATGATTCAGTACCTCATCAATGACTAAATTGTAACCATTGAACAACCCACAGGAGATCAAGATCTAAAGATATACATGAATCTGATGCTAGATCACAATAAAGGAAACAACAATGGTAAGGCAAAATATAATAATGTGAACCATGTTTAGGACCATGTTGCTGCATCCTTAGATGAGTGGGTCACCGTTGTCAGTATCAAAGGATCCCGAGCCGATTGTGGAGTCACCACACGTGGTGGAAAATTTAGCATTCCAGGGCCATCCCAACCACCCAAGGCATCTACCACCAATCCAAATTCAATTCACAATGGTTATAATTTCTTGGATCAATTAAAAAGGACTCCCACCCAGATCTCCATCATGGAGTTGCTGAAAATCTCACCCGCACATAGGGAAATCCTAGAAAAGGCATTGGCTACATCCACTGTCCCCATAGATCTTGACATAGACTAATTCCAAGCTATGGTCGGACACATTACCACACCACATATCCTAACATTTGCTTACCAAGACTTCCCAATTCAACCATCTCATAACCGTGCACTCCATCGCAAAGTCTTAGTTCATAAGAATAAAGTCAAATGAGTCTTGGTGGATGGAGGTGTAGGCTTGAATATCCGCACTCTCAAGCTAATAAATAATTTGGGATTCTCTGAAGATTCCATTGAGAAAGGTAAGGGTATTACTATCAGGGCATATGATGGTCAGGAACAAGTGTCTCAAGGCACCATTCAACTCCCTATTCAAGTAGGGCCAGCTATCATGGAAACTACATGCCAAGTCCTTGATCTTGAACTACCTTACAATATCCCCATGGGATGCAAGTTGTCACATCCACCTCCCATAAATGTGTCAAGTTTCTCTATCAAAATCAAGAGGTCATAGTCCATGGAGATCTTGAACCATTTTATTATTGCAAAAATATGGAAGCCAAGTACTATAAGATCCATCAAGTCCCAAAGAATGATGAGGGACCCACATCTCCATATATAGACCCATCTACCCTAACCTCCACTTCTGAGACAAAGACACCCTCCATTCTAGACATCTCTAATATTAAAGTCATTATCCAAGATAATGGGTGTGGGGACTATAAAATGAAAAAGAGTTCCTTTGTAATAGTAGAGTTACCTCAATCTCTTCGATCTAATGGGCAACCCCAACCGATTGACACACCATCTCAAACCTTTAAAACCCATCCAGATTAAAAAGGTGGGGGGACCTAATTCAAGAAGTGGTAGATGAAAAATATATATCAAGAATATTATATCAAGATGAAAGGCCCATACTTGATCTTCCCATGGACAATGACAACTAAGGACTATAGTTAATGCAAGGATAGGGCTATAACAAAAATGAAAAGCTTGGGAAAAATGATAATGACCTCTTAGAACCAATCATTCCTAAGAATCGTATAAAGAATCTTGGCCTTGGATGTATCCCTATAAAGATAACCATACGTGGCAAAGGTGCCCCTGTCAGAAAAGTCAAAGCTCCTCCTCAACTATCGTTGTCCACAGGTTTTCCTTTAGATAACTATAGCTTTGATATAACCAATGTGTGTGACGAGGACCCCATCACTAACCTACCCATGTTATTGGAGGATTCATCTCTTTTCATGATTAGTACCCTATCTTTTGAACGAAGTAACCAGACCAATGAGCTAAAACTTTTCTACCCCCAACTCATCGATTCTGACCAATGAGGACCACTAATCTTAGCCACGTTCAAAAACGATAAGGCTCTCTCAAAATTCAAGGGACTACGGGATACTTGACCATGTGGAGATCACAAAGTTGGGTTTGACATTGAGTTGGGCACACATGCATACTATTGGGAAATGATTGAATCCCTCAGTCACAAAAGTGACAATTTAAAAATAATATCCAGGTCTTTAAGTGAAAACCACAATATGGCACTTTCTGACCCAAAAATAATAAAAACAAAGGATGTATCCAATGGTGAAAACCTCTCTGAAGCACCAAAGGATGAGGGATTAAATCTTCCCCTTAGTGCTATTCATCAAAAAAAGATAGCAGTATTGGAAAAGAAATGTAATCCAATCAATTTAGGGACCGAGGAAGCACCACATATCACCTTCTATACAAAATCGCTTTTGATAGAACAACAATAACTTCTAGCTACTTTTCTAAGGGAAAGAAAGGTCAACTTTGCATGGACCTATGCTGACATGCCTAGTCTTGATCTAGAAGTTATGGTTCACCATCTATCCATCTATCCAAAGGCAAAACCAATAAGACAAAAGCTAAGAAAGATGCATCCACAAATAGCATTACTGGTCAAACTTGAATTGCAAAAGCTCCTTGATACTAGCTTCATGCTGCCAAATGATTATCCATAGTGGGTTTCAAATCTTGTACTGGTTTCTAAGCCCATTGGGGGCATCTACATGTACACTAACTTTAGGGACCTGAATAAGGCATGCCCTAAAGATGACTTTCCTCTCCCAAATATAGACATGATTGTGGATATGACAAGAGGACATGAAATGCTATCACTGATGGATGGATTTTTAGGGTACAATCAGATCATGATAGCTAAGGATGATCAACATAAGACAACTTTCACTTGTCCATGGGGGACTTACTGCTGGAACATGATGTTGTTTGGGTTAAAAAACATAGGATCTACCTACCAAAGAGCTATGACACTAATCTTCCATGATATGATTCACAAAACTATGGAAGACTATGTGGATGACAGATTGGCCAAATCAAAGAAGCGTCAAGATCACATAGCGGCACTAAGCTCCATCTTTGACAAGCTAGAAGAATACAAAGTTAGGCTCAATCCTAAGAAGTGTGTCTTTGGTGTACAATCATGCAAGCTCCTAGGGTATATTGTATCTATGAGGGGAATCAAGATAGACCTTGCCAAAGTCAAAGCAATACTTGAGATGGAATCACCAAGAACATTGAAGTAGTTAAGAGGTTTGCAGGGAAGGATCCAATCCATTCACCGGTTTATAGCACAATTAGCATATAAGGCTATCCCATATTCTCATCTACTCCACAAGGGGGTAGCATACAAATGGGACAAGAAATGTGATCAAGTGTTCAATAAAATCAAGGAGTACTTGTTGACACCACCAGTCCTTATGCCACTGATTCCAAACAAGCCATTTATCCTATATATATCGGCAATAGCAGTAGCCCTTGGCTCTCTCTTAGCTCAACATGATGAAAATGGGAAGGAGAGAGCTATTTACTACATCAACAAAACCATGGTGGGACATGATCTGAATTACACATTCATTGAGAAGGCTTGCTTAGCAGTAGTGTTCTTTGCACAAAAACTTAGGCACTATATGTTGGCCCATCAGATAAAACTCATCACCAAGATAGATCCTCTCAAGTATCTACTTTCCAAAGCAATGCTCACAGGTCGAACGGCTAAATGGGTCATGATCCTAACAAAATATGACATTGAGTATGTAGAATGGAAATCCATTAAAGGACAAGTAATTGTAGACCAACTAACAAAGACATCAATATATTCAGAAAACCCATTGATATCATAGTTCCCTAATCAGTCAATCTTTAACATAAGCATAGAAGATCATTGGAAAGTATATTTTGACGGGTCCTACACACAACATGGGTCAGGAGCTGGGGTATTCTTCATTACACCACAAGGAGATTGCATACCAAATTCATATAAGCTCTATTTTTCTTTCACAAACAACATTACAGAGTATGAGGCTCTTGTTATAGGACTCAAACTATCAATACAACGATAGATCATGGCACTTAAGGTCTGCAAAGACTCACGACTTATCATCAACTGGGTCAATGATGAATACCGAACGAAGGATAAAAAATTTACCCCATACAAGAAACTGGTGGAAAGCCTCAAAGAATTCTTCATTGACATCACATTTGAGCAAATACCAAGGGCAATCAACAAAGAAATAAATGCTATGGAAACTGTTAGGAATTGCATATAGAAAATATTAATTAAATGCAAATAAGATTAAACAAAGGAATGAAAAACACATAAATAATAACAGCAAGAGACAATTTTTAACATGGTTAGCCCAACCTCGGCTACATCCACCAACAGCGAGTCCAATATTATTATCCAACAAATCAAAATGATTACAACTAATAATCCTTGCAACTCAATACTGTTGCAAATGCTACAATACAATGTCAATGAAAACACTAACCCTTAGCCTTTTATCAAGACTTATGTTAGTTACAAAATAGGGTTTTTTTTATGCTGCCCCTTGACCCTGTCTTGGGGGTGCTACCCCCAAACCCTCATTAAAGAATTTCGGGGGAAACCACACCGATAAAAGTGGGGAAAATTTAACCTCTAAGTCTAATTAGGCTCCATATAACAACAATCTCCCACTTGGAGACTAATCAAACTCCACCCCATATCATCTCCCACTTGGATACTGATCATAACACCGCTGACCCTATAGCTCCCACTAGAAATAAGCACCCCGGACCCTGTTGTTCTGATTTTATTGTTTTTAATCTTGAAGACCAACCGAAGTTGAAGAGGATCTCAGCTTCTCCCTTGGCACTGCCTTTGTAAACATATCCACTAGATTTTCATTTGCATGTATCTATTCCAGCCTTAACTGACCATCATCTAACACTTACCGAATGAAGTGATACCTCAACTATATGTGTTTGGTCTTTGAATGCAAGGAAAAATTATTTGCAAGATGTATGGCACTCTGGCTATCTATAAACAAATAACTGTTAGCCTGTGGTTTTCCCAATTCTTCCATAAAATATTGCAGCCATATCATCTCCTTGCTTGCCTCTGTTGTAGCTACATACTTTGCCTTTGTGGTGGATAAAGCAACCACCTTTTGCAACTTGGAGATCCAACTCACCAATGTACCACCTACAATAAAGACATAACCTGTAGTAGTTCACCTAGTATCAATATCCCCTACCAAATCTAAGTCTACATAACCTGCTAAATCAATATTAAAGCCCCCAAAACATAAATGTTTATTGGATGTACCTCTCAAATACCCGAGAAACCATTTTACTGCATTCTAATGCTCTAATCTGGGACTACTCATATACCTACTTACGACTCCAACAACATGTGCAATTTATGGTCTTGTGCATACCATGGCATACATTAAACTTCCTATAGATGAAGCATACGGTACCTTATACATTTTGTCTTCCTCCTCTTGTGTCTTTGGACACATCTCCTTAGTCAATTTCAAATGACTAGGCAAAGGTGTGCTGGCAGCTTTTGCATTCTCCATGTGGAATCTCTGCAACACCTTTTCAACATAACCAGCCTGAGATAGAGTCAATTTTATGTTATTCCTATCTCTGCAAATTCTCATGCCAAGGATTTGTTTTGCTGCCCCCAAATCCTTCATAGCAAATGATTTTGCTAACTGTTGTTTTAACTCACTTATGTGATCCATGTTATACCCCGCGAAAAGCATGTCATAAACATATAAAAAAAAAATAATGTAGTTGTCATTATCCAACCTCTTAAAATAAACACAATGGTCAGGATTACACCTATTGTAGCCTTGCTCAGCCATAAAACTATCAAATTTCAAGTGCCATTGTCGAGGTGCTTGTTTCAAGCCATATAAACTCTTCTTCAATCTGCACACCAATTTCTCCTTACCTTTGACCTCAAATCCTTGGGGCTATTCCATATATATATCCTCCTCCAAATCACCATGAAGAAAGGAAGTTTTCACATTTAACTATTCCAAATGCAAATTGTCAACAACCACAATACTTAAAATAGTACAAATAGAAGTCATCTTAACAACCAGAGAAAAAATCTCAAAAAAATCAATGCCCTTTTTCTATGCAAATCCTTTTATAACTAACATGGCTTTAAATTTTTTCTTACCTCCATCTTCCTCTTTCAGCCTATAAACCCATTTGTTTGGTAAAGCCTTTTTACCTGTAGGCAACTTGCATAATTCCCAAGTCTGATTTTTCAGTAAGGAGTCCATTTCTTCTTCCATTGCATGCTCCCACTGAACCTTTGTATCCACCTACATAGCTTCATCATACCCTTCAAGTTCACCAACATTTGTTAACAAAATAGAATACAAAGAGGGAGAAAATCTTTCAGGAGGTTTACTTAGTCATGTTGACCGTCTAACATTCACTGGAGTTTGTGGTATTTTTTGTTGTTGTTGTTGTTGCAGAGCATCAGGAACCACTAGAATATCATTGTTTGTTGTATCATCTACAACTACATAATCATTTTCTTTCTTCTCATGCTGCTGCAACTGATCTTTGTTCAACACTTTCTCATTGAATATGACATCCCTGCTTCCCACAATTTTTTGATTTTCAAAATCCCAAAGCCTATAACCAAATTCATCAATGCCATATCCAACAAATATACATTTCTTTGATTTTTCATCAAGCTTGGTTTTATTTTCAGAATCTACATGTGCAAATGCTTCACAACCAAAGGTCTTGAGAAAAGAATAACTCACCTTCTTAGCTGTCCATGCTTCGTTTGGAATACCACAACCCAAAGGATTAGAGGGACCTCTATTTATTTTAATAAAAAACAATGTTTACAACCTCTGCCCACATATTTAAAGGTAGCCCAAAATGCAATCTCATAGTCTGTGCACGCTCCATTATTGTTTTGTTCATGCGCTCAGCCCCTCCATTTTCTTGTGGAGTCCCTGGAACTATTTTTTGCCTACGAATTCCATTAAAGGAACAATAATCCTCTAATTATTTTCTGCAATACTCACCACCATTATTAGATCTGAGACATTTTAATCTTTTACCCGTCTCATTCTCAACCAAGCTTCTCCATTTCTTAAATGTTTCAAATTTACATCAAATTTTTGCTTAAGGAAATAAATCCAAACCTTCTTTGTTGCATCATCTATGAATGTAACATAATACCAAGAGCCATCGAGAGAAGATACTTGAGCTGGTCCCCATACATGTGTATACACAAGATCCAACTTTTCATCTTTCTTTTGCTTCCCATCCTTGAAAAAACTCTCTTTTGTTTTCCATACACACAACTTTCACATAAACCCATATTAATGCATTTCAAACCTGATAAAAATTTCTTAGAATGAAGTACCTTCATAAATTTTTCACTCATATGCCCAAGTCTGTTATGCCACAGTGTTGTCTAAGAACTTGCAACAACTATTTCAGTCTCTTCCTGCTGACCCACAACAACTGTTCTTGAACCTGTTTGTGTTTTCTTTGAAACAACTAAAGTAGAAGGAACAATATGACCTGTACAAAGATATAAGGTGCCTACTTTCACACCTTTTGCTACTATTAAGGCACCTTTTGAAACCTTCCAATTTTTATCATTAAAAGTAACCGTGCAACCTTCATCACCTAGCTACCCTGCTGAAATTAAATTCCTACTCAGCCTTGGAACATGTCTTACCTCTTGTAGTAGCCAATGATTCCCATTCTACAACTTAATCTTAATTATTTCCTTTCCAACAATCTGGCAAAGTTCATTATCTCCCAAATAAACCTGCCTAAAATCCCCTTGGACATAATCAAGAAAATAACTTCTATGGGGTGTAGCATGAAATGAGGCCTCTAAATCTAAAACCCATGAATCATCAGCATTATCAAGGGAAAGGATCAAAGCATCCTCATTTGATTTGTTACTTACCACATTTTCCTCTTTACTTCCTTCCTTTTTATCTCCTTTATTTTTTCGAGACCAACAATCTTTCTTTAAATGACCAGCTTACCATAGTACCAGCAATCCTTCTTATATCTAGATTGGGACCTTTTGTCCTTTGATTTTCCTCGTGACTTCCCATGACTTCTAGAATTGTTTCCTCTCTCTTTTTTTATGCCCTTTCTTTTTGCATTCAAAACACTGCCTGATGTGGATGTTCCACCTGAGCTTTTCCTACAAATTTCCTCACTCAAAATAACACAAATAACATCATCAAATTTCAATCTATTCAAACCAAAAACAAAATTGCTAACAGTCATTACCAAGCTATTCCAGCTTTTAGGCAAAAAACATATAATCAAAAGCCCTAACTTCATCAAACTTTATATTTACAAAATTTAATTGACTTGTAATTGTATTAAACTCATTTAAATGATCAGCAATTGACCCACCTTCTATAATTTTCATATTAAATAAACGCTTCATAAGAAATACCTTATTCAAAGTGGAAGACTTTTCATATAACTTTGCTAGGGTTTCCATCAACTCTTGAGTTGTCTTTGTTGTTGTAATATTGAATGCCACCGATTGTGCCAAGCATAAACGAATGGCTCCAAGTGCCTTTTATCCAAAAGATTCCAATCCCCATCACTCATTGTTGTTGGTTTCTTGCCTATTCCTTCCAACGACCTCCATAATCGAACACAACCCACTTTGATACCACTTCTTAGGAATTCATGCAAAAAATATCAATTAAATGCAAATAAAGATTAAACAGAGGAATGAAAAACACAGATATAATAACATCAAGAGACAATTTTTAACGTGGTTCACCCAAACTCGGGGTACATCCACCAACAAAGAGTCCAATATTATTATCCAACAAATCAAACCGATTATATTGAAACCAATAATCCTTGCAACTCAATACTATTGCAAATTCCCCTTGACCCCATCTTGGGGGCGTTGCCCCTAAACCCTCATTAAATAATTTGGGGGGAAACTGCTCTGATAAAAGGGGAGAATTTAACCTTTGAGTCTGATTAGGCTCCATATAACAACAAAAACAATTGGATCGCTCCTGTATATCGCATGAATGTCCATAAACATGAATTCCTAGTAGAGCAGCTTCTAGTACCAGAGTCTGAATTTGTGTGTGAAATCATTGGTCATGGTGACCCTTGGTATCATGACGTATACACCTACTTGAAAATAGGAGTCCTCCCCGCTAATATCACCCCGAACCTTAAGAGAATTTTTTTCAAGAAGTCATCCCATTTCATTATCTTAGGAGACACCCTATACCGTAGGAGTATCAAAATAATCCTTTTGTGATGCCTTAATCCTGATGAATCTTTGACTGCTTTACCTGAGGTACATGTCAAAAAATTTCGATCACATTCGAGTGGTATGACCTTGGCCAAGAAACTGTTGAGGACTGGGTACTATTGGCCTACGATGGAAAAGGAAGCTCACGACTATGTCTGAAGGTGTTTGCAATGTCAACAACATGGGGACCTCATCCATGCACCAACTCATGAGCTCTAACCAATTATAACACATTTTCCCTTTTCACAATGGGTGCTTGATCTCATTGGAAAAATCACACCCACCTCATCCAATGGACACAAGTTCATTTTCACTGCCACTGAGTACTTCACAAAGTGGGTATAGGCCATTCCAATGACCTACATCATAGGGAAGCAAATATCCAAGTTCATCCCGAACTACCTCATTTTCTGCTACGGTGTCCCACAAGCCCTTATCTCAGATAACGAGACACCTTTCAAAAACTAGGATGTTCAAGAACTATGCCAAAAATTCAATATCCAACATCGCTTCTCTACTCCATACTACCCCCAAGGAAATGACCAAGTTGAGGCTTCTAATAAAACCATCTTGAAAATCCTAAAGAAGATAGTCAATGAAGCTAGTCATGACTGGCACTTACAGCTAAATATTTCCTTATGGGCCTACTGAACAAGTATCTGTACACCTACAGGTGCAACACCCTTCTCCCTAGTCTATGGATTAGAAGCCATCCTCCCTATTAAGATCAAGCTCCCATCCTTGAGAATATCATTGCAAAACCTGCTTACTGATGAAGAATATCGGATGTCACGGTTGAACAAGCTAGAACTACTGGATGAGTGGACATGGATGCCTTGAATCACCTACAAGTCTATAGAAACCATCTCAAGAGGAGCTATAATAAGAAGATTAGGAGTAGGACCTTTCAAGTCGGAGAGCTTGTATTGAAGGAGAATCAGAAGAATGTACCAAATCCGGACAATAAGGGAAATTTTGAACCCAATTGGTTGGGACCCTTCATCATCACAATGAGCTACAAATCAGGAGCATATCAACTATCCACACCAAAAGGTGAGCCTCTGTAGGAGCCTATCAATAGCTCCCATCTCAAAAAGTTTTATGCCTAAATTTGCAAGGTATAAATCCAAAAAATACAAAAAAATATTTAAAAAAAGATTGAAAATAGTAAAGAAAAAAATCATTCTTTAGTGAAAACCACTTCGATGGCGCTTTAGGAAATTATCTTGGTGAGAACCTGGCAAATAGGTGCCTTGTGTAAAATAAGTATTTTTCAACCACCATGATCTCTACGACTTGTTTTGCATCATTCATCCATCACATTTCATTGATCCATCCATCACCCATCTGTGTCTGCCTCATAGTTTGATCATGTGTTTGTATCATGATCCCTCCTCGTACTACTTGGCATATTCCTAAGGTCATTTTGTCTTGCCTATATCAGAGTAGTCTATCACATCACGTTGGGGGCATGTTATTATACCTACATTAGATCGGATTTGTGTATATTCTTGAAGTCTTCCTTAAAATCAAAAAATCAAAAAGCATTCATAAAATAAAATAAACCCAAAAACATTTAAAACATATCAAAATCCAAAAATAGGTCAAAAAGTCAAAAAAAGTCAAAAATAGAGTCGTCTTGTTGAACTATGGGTCTCTAAGCTTGAACGTAGGAAATTTCATCATCGATGTGCCTCCAAGACACATTAGGTCAATCCTTTAGGAGTCTATTGCAATAAACTAGAAATCCATTTTTCATATCTCATCAATAAATGAGTTTGTGTCAGTCGAACTACGTGGTCTCTGCATTTATAACGTAGGCAACGCTAATCTTTGATCATCCCCCGAGGCCCATAGGATAGGTCTTTAGGTTAGGTTCTTGGTCAAAATCTCAGAAAACACCAAAACAATTAAAAATTTTAAAAATCAAAATATTTGTAATACATCTTGAAAATACCAAAAACAACCTCATAACACATCAAAAATACCAAAAACATCCAAAAAACCCAAAATTCATCCATCTCGTTTCACGATCACCCGCAATAAACATCCACTACTAATAAATCATCGTCACCCCCAACCTTTGGTGAAACAATCGGAAAAAAGTATAGCAAATTGAAAGTGAAAACTCAAACGTCAAGGTCTCAAGTCTAGGTCAGTAGGTAAACAAGTTGGAAAACTCTTGGTATTAATATCCCATCATCCAGTTAGTCCCAAAATAATTTGATAACATCATGTCCTAGGATGCATCCTTCCTACAATGGAAATCAACACTAGGCATCACCGTAGTTTAGTCTTGGTTAGAGGTACGGAGAACATTAGCTTGTTTGTTTACTTGATTTTTGTCTTGTTGATTTATCTTATTGCACTTATTCCAATGAACTCTCGATGATGTTTAATCAAGAAGATTTAGTGGGAAAGGAACGGGGCATTGATCATTATCTTTTTTTGATGTGCTTGTTGGATATTCTTGTAATATAACCTTGGTCATGCTTACTTTGTTTGGTCTATAGGTAGAGTGTTTTGAATATCTTGTTGACCACATGGGAAGGTTCTACCTTTCTATGTTTTGGTCTGAGATGTTTGAAATACCTGAACTACTTTCTAAATAGGGTTTTGTATGCCAGGTGTGAACAAGGATACTCCTATCTGATTGTCAAGTCAAAGTCCATCGCACTAAGTACAACATCATCCTAGTTCTTTATACCTTGATGCATCATATCTATGTGTGTTATCAAAAATAAGGTAAGTAATCTCTTTATATCCCGAATCTCTAATAAGCAATCATCATCATGATCATCATATTTTCTATATCATCTCAAAGTCAAGGGTTGATTTCTCTTTATTCTATCATTCCCAAATACTAATACTAACATGGTATCATTACATTCGAAAACAAAAACATCTATATATGCATCCATCCTGCATCCACAAAATTTCAGCATAGTGCATATCATTCATATCATACATAATAGGAAACATCAATCATCTCACATACATTGCATTTTTATCAATCATAATATAGATTGGTTATTCTAAGCATCTCATAAACCATACATTTACATTTTTATCAATCATAATATAGATTGGTTATTCTAAGCATCTCATAAACCATACATTTTCATTTTTATCAATCATTATATAGATTGGTTATTCTAAGCATCTCATAAATCATACATTTGTACAAAACATCCATTACTAATCATATAGGAATCCTCACATGTTGCATCATCCATACATACATCGTATATGGAAAATATACTGAAAATAAGTTGGGCATAACATCACATTTGCATCCATCACATGACCACCTGAGTATTATTAAAAACAACACATTTTTCATCATGCATACATACATATTGCATCATCATATGACACAGAAAATATATTGAAAAGAAAATAGAACATATCATTGCATTGCATCCATCATCACTTGGCCATACATCTTGATCGGGACAGTGGCATGTCCTTGAATTTGTTGTGTTGCAACCTCTATTTGTTGCCTCTGTCTTTTCTCCAGTGCTAGGGCCATATCTGAGTCTTGCCTCATCTGGCACTCCTACACCACCTCCTGTCAAGCCCGGTCCCTCTCCTGGACCAATATTTGAATCTAAGCATGGGTCTGCTAAAGCTACCCTATCAAAACCTCTATTTGTGCTTGCAACATTGCTATTTTTTTGTCCCTAAGATTGAGACTTGGTGATGGTGGTGGGGGTGGCATATGTGGTTGTTGAGTTTGTTGGACTAGTGGCCTTTTTCCAAAGGGTGGCACCAATGGTGGGATCTATCCTTCGTGATCTCCACCCCTGTCCTGTCCATCCTATGGCTAACCTCCTGGCTATTGTGGAACCTGTCCAATACTGGGTCCCTTGACCTACCCTCTACCTGCAACTAGCACAGTTGGCAAAGTCAATCGAATAGGGGCATGAGCCCACCAATATGCATCATATGCTGGCGTGGTCCTTGCATCCACAAGACCATCAAAATACACCCATGGAACCATGACCAATTGTTTAAAATCATCGATCACCTACTGGGTTGGGATCCTCTATCCCCATGCTATCTCTCTGGTCTTGCAAGCAAAAATGGCTCTTTGGGTATCATTGGGTGCATCATGCACCTCCTTAAACTAGTGAGCAAACCTATCTAGGAGGTATCACTCAACCATGTAATGATCTTTCCCCTACATATACCGAGACTGCTAATAGTAGAAAAGATGATCATCATCATCATCATGCCATCTGGGAAAGTGGAGCCAAGGGTTCCATCTAAAAACTGTCATCTCATCCAGAACCCACCTCTAGTGCGAGATGCCTATAATACCTGTGAAATGGAGGGTATTCATCCCCCTATATCTGTATGCCACAGGATCATCGCGGTCAGTCTGTACATTTGCAATCTATGGCCTCAAAACAACAATATGCTTATAGGCCACCCGTGAAGAAAATTGATGCCCGCTCCAATGTTGCGAGCCCCGCTATATACAATCTGGTGCATATCATGGTACAACAAGGCTAGGAAAATTGGCCCCCAGGTGTAGACGGTCATGTTCTCCATTATCCAAGACCAAATGATCCCCCAACCAACGCTACATCCTCGAGCTCGCCGATTGGGAACAAGGACTCCCGAGATCAATCCATCGATGAACAAAGTCAAATTAGGGGCAATCCCCTCATATCAACAAAGGTCTATCTGGTCGTTGTCCACCTCATATGAATCGATGC
This sequence comes from Sequoiadendron giganteum, assembly GCA_007115665.2. Classification (NCBI taxonomy): domain Eukaryota; kingdom Viridiplantae; phylum Streptophyta; class Pinopsida; order Cupressales; family Cupressaceae; genus Sequoiadendron; species Sequoiadendron giganteum. The sequence continues at coordinate 725,876,698 of CM021102.1, forward strand.
AAAATAAATCAAATATGGCATCACCACCGGCCTCAACATTATAAATGATGTGATCACCATGAATAGGGATCTACAGGATCCGCCACACATCCTCCAAGGTGACAGTGACCTCACTAGTCAGTAAGTGGAATGAAGAGGTCTCACTTGCCATCTCTCAACCACATCTTTCATCATCATGAGGTGTGTCCACACCTCGGGCATCTGATTAATATGGATGAAACCAATCGTGCCAAGGAAAAATAGGCCCGATCTGACAAATGCCTAGCTTAGCGCATAAATTGACTCCTGTGCTCCTTCGAATGGAGCACTGACAGGACCTCTTGCAACCAAAATGCCCATGATGTCAAAAATTTGCAGAACAGATGCTTTCCAGAAAAATAAAATCTTGAAGAAGCAAAGGTAGCGCAAAATTTTCAAAAGCGACGCTCTACATTTTGCAAAAGCGACACTATCCTGCAAAGGCGGGTTGGCATTTTCGAGCAACGCCAAAACCTCCTAGGGTCGCGCAACACAATATTGCAAAGGAAAGTTGACATTTTTTGTGTAACTCTGGAACCCTCTAGCGTCGCGCGATGCTCTACTACAAATGCGGGTCGACATCTGCAAAAGCAATGTCGCCCGTGACAAAAGCGATGCCCTAGAGGACCACTTTTGGTCGACCTAAAGGGACCCTAATAAAGGCATTAAAAACATGAAAAATGAGAAAAGTTTTGAAAGATGTACCTGTAGAAGTTGTCAAAATCAACTTCGGACTCCAAGATCACCTGCATGCAAATGGATACCTGTCACAAGAAAGAGAATGGATGGAGAAAGAAAACAAGGGTTTGAAGAAATATTCAATCACAAAGAAAGTATTGATTGATTGATAGATGGATGATGGATGAATTACAAAGAAAACATATGCCTGATTATATAGGCAAGTGTTAAACCTAGAATGAAAAGGATGTTGTCAAGTGTTCAAATCACACTTCATGTGACAACAAGAAACCCTAACCAACTACCTAGGGAATGATAACAAGATGGAGATAAGTTCTAGAAAAGACAACTCATCTTCTAGAAGAGAATCTTATCTCAACAACTTTATTAAATGATTAAATGCAACTTAGGACTAATATGATTAATTAAAACCTAAGTTAACTTATGCTAGTGTAATAATTAATTACACTAACACCCCCCATAAGTGCAACTTAGGGAGACTAGATAAACATGCACCTAAAACTAAGATGAATGCAAGAAAGCATGAATGGATCCCGACAACAAGGCCTGATCAGGTACCCATGTACAAATGCAATAATGAGGTAGAGAAGGAAAACCCAATGGGACAACCCCCCCATACAATGAGATGACTGCTACAAAGAAGCACTGGAAGAACACTGTGGAGTAACACTAGAACCGCAATCTGACAAGCAAGGAAAGATACTTCTGTCTACAAGAAACCATATCGGAATCATAATAATGCAACAGCAGACCCGATGTCATGGAACACTCGAAAACACCAAACTGGAACAACCCTGGAATCCATAAAGCAACAGTAGATGAAAAGATGATGACAGAATCTAGAAGCCGTGAATCTCGATGCCGATGTCAAACTGAGACTGAAACTTTTCCATGAGAACAAGTACCATAAAGACTCAGGAACATTAACCACAAATTTAGTGGCTCTCAAACTGAGATGGATCCAATGTGAATCTGATATGTGTCAAACTAAGACAAAATATGGCCAAAAGAAACTAAGAAATCAGATTACAACCCATGCAAGTTGTCATCAAAACACAATGAAGATCAAAGTGCATGCACACTCTAATTAGATTATTATGCAAGAAACCCCCTTGATGGAACTTTATATCAGTTCATTTATTACAATACCCAATGATTGCAAAAGGAGATAATATTTGTGTAGATGACCAAAATGCAAACCTACTGCATGCAAACAAAAAAGAGTGCATGCACAAACCAATGTTTACATCTGCCTCCATGATGAAAAATAACCTCAAATTTGTGTAGATGACCAAATCTGAAAAAAATGGCCTACACCATTATGAAGTGCTCGAAACAAACTTTCCGTCAATATCTCATTTGCCAAAAATGGACACCGTGGCCAAAAGTTATGAATTTTTCAAAAATTGAATTTAGCTTGCAGGAAACGAATTTTCTAGCAAAAAATATATATTTCTAACTTGATTTCTGGAAAATCTACTCACTGTTTGTAGACAAAAATAAAAACCCAGAAATATTTTGATGCTAGAAACAAAACCCAGAAATCGTTTTTTGATCCAACAAGCAGAAGATGAAAAATTGATTTTTTTTAACCTTTAGTCAAGAGAAAAATGATGCACGCCGCTTTTTCAACAGTGATTTTCTAACATGTTTGACTCTTGTTTGATGATCTCTTGTTAGCTTTTTCAAGTTTGGTGTTCACACTTAGTTTGATAGTCATCATTGACTTGGTTGATAACCAGTTGTGAGTCTTCGTAGACTTTCATCTCTTGTATATGCCACTAAACCGCTATCCTTAGACTTGTGATTAGGGCTTCGTACTCAACAATGTTGTTAGTGCATGGGAATGATAGCCTATATGAATTTTTAATTTAATCACCTTGAGGGGTGATGAAAATAATACCCACCCTTGATCCATGTTGGGTGAATGTTCCATCAAAGTACCTTTTCCATTGATCTGTGAGATTGACAAGGAACACTGATTCATCAGGAAATTCAAATATCAATGGGTTCTCAACATAGATAGGTGCCTCTACTAGTTGGTCTGCGATCACTTATCCTTTGATTTCCTTGCACTCCACATACTCTATGTCAAATTCAGTTAAGATAATTACCCATTTGTCCATTTTCCTAGTGAAAGTTGATTTGGATAAGTATTTCAATGGGTTGATCTTTGCAATAAGCTTGACTTAATGTGACAACAAGTAATGTCTGAAATTTTGTGAAGCGAAAACTATTGCTAAGCATACTTTCTCAATGGATAAATAGTTCATTTCATAGCCTACCAAGGTCCTTCTGATGTAATAGATAGCCCTTTCCTTTCCATCTTCATCATGTTGTGCTAGAAGAGCACCTAGTGTTGTTGATATTCTTGATATGTACAAGATCAATGGTTTGTTTGGTATCAGCGACATGAGCACTGGAGGTGTCAATAGGTAGTCCTTGATCTACTGGAAAGCTTAATCACACTTCTCATCCCACTTGTAAGTTATTCCTTTATGTAGAAGATGAGAGAAAGAGTGGATTTTATCTGATAACTATGCTATGAACCTTTTGATGGACTGCAATCTTACTTATAATCCTCTCATCTACTTCAGTATTTGTGGTGGTTCCATGTCTGGAATGGCTTTTACTTTTGTTGGAACAATTTCTATCCCTCTTTGTGAGATGATATAGCTAAGAAGTTTCCCCGATATAACCCCAAAGACACTTTCTTGGATTCAGTTGTACCTTGTACTCTTCAAGTCTGTCAAAAATGGGTCCTAAGACTTCTATGTGCTCACTCCTTTTCATTGAATTTTCCAAAATATCATCTACATAATCTTTGACTGTTTTGTGGATCATGTCATGAAAGATGAGGGTCATTGCTCTTTGATAGGTTTCCCCCGCGTTCTTCAACCCAAATGGTATTGGATCACGTTCCAATAATAGGTTCCCCATGGACAAGTAAATGCAGTTTTGTGTTGATCCTCCTTGGAAATCATGATTTTATTATAGCTTGAAAAACCATCCATTAGTGATAGAATTTCATGCCCAACTATTAATTCTACGATGAGGTCGATTTTAGGAAGAGGGAAATCATCCTTTGAGCGTGCTTTATTTAAGTCTCTGAGATCCATGCATATTTTGATGCCCCCGGTGGGTTTTGAGACTAGTACCAAGTTTGAACCCCAATCAAGATAATTGATCGATCGGATGAATCCAACGTCAAGAAGTTTTTGTAACTCAAGTTTCACCAAGAATGTTATATGAGGGTTCTTCCTTAATTTATGCTTCATTGGCTTGGCTTTGGGATAGAATGTTAAGTGATGCACCACCACTTCTAGATTGATTCTTGGCATATTAGTGTATGACCATGAAAAATTGGTTCTTCGCTCTTTTAAGAATGTTGTTAGGTTTTTTTGTTCTTCATCCAACAAGGATTCAACATAGAAAGTGATCTTGGGTGATTCTTTTGTTCCCACATTGACTGGAGTGGTTTTTTCTACTAGCACTGTTGACTTAATTAGATGCATTGCACTAAGGGGCAGATTGAATCCCTCATCCTTAGGTGCCTCAAAGAGGATTTCACCTTCGAATGTGTCCTTTCTTTTCACTATTGTAGGATCAAAAAGTGCCATAGTGTGGTTTTCAATTAAAGATCTACATGTTAATTGTATGTCATTAATTTTGTGACTAAAGGATTCAATCATCTCCCCATAGTATGCCCCTATGTCTAGCTTTATGTCAAAACCTGCCTTGTGATCTGCCCATGGTAAGTTGTCATGGAGTCCCATGAATTTTGAGATCGCTTCATCATTTTTGAATAAATCTAGAATCGATGGTCCTTGTTGGTCCAAGTCAATGAGTTGTGGGTATACTAGACATATTTCAGTTGTTTGATTGCTTATAGAAAAGGATGTTATGGATATCATGAAGAGGGAGTTATTCTCAAATAGGTCATCAACATCAAGGGGGAAGTCATCTGGGGTCGTATCATGTGATGTAGGTAACCAAGAGGAAGCCTCAGCTTGTTTAGTGGAAGTACCTTTGCCAATAAGGGTGACCTTGCTAGTAGAACAACCTACTCAAATATTCTTTAGGTGTTTCTCAGGAACAATGTGTTCTACCAAACCATTATCATTTTGTCCTAACTTCTCATTCTTGTTATAGCCGCATCCCTTCATTAGTTGTAAGCTGTTATTATCATCTTCCATGGGAAGAATAGGGATGGGTCGTTCATCCTGATATAGAATTTTAGAGACATCCTCCTCATTGATATCTTCTTGGTTCAAATCCCCCCACTTGGTGAAGGTAGTAGTTTCCATCTTGATTGTCTCAACCTCTTTGTTGCTAGATGTAGGTTTTCCATAATGTCAGGAATGTTTTGCACAATAGTTATTTTCATTTTTGAGGTCGATGCAAGGGATGATGGGTCAAAAAATGAGGAGGATGGTGTAGGCCCTTCATAATTCTTGGGTATTTGAGGGATCTTATAGAAATTGGCCTCAAGGTTCTTGCAATAGTAAAAGGGCTCAAGATCTCCATAGATGGTAACTTCTCTCCCTTCAAAAGGAAACTTTTTGCATTGATGATAGGTTGAAGCTACAAATTTTAGGGCATGGATCCGTGGTCAACCAAGTAGGATGTTGTAGGGGAGATGAAGGTTTGGCACTTGGGATGTAGTCTCTACAATGATAGGTCCCACTTGGATGGGTAGTGCAATGATACCTTGTGATACCCGCTCTTGATCATCATATGCTCTGATGGTGGTACTCTTTGCTTTCTCAATAGTATCTTCTAAATAACCCAAGTTCTTGATCAACTGAAGGGTACAAATTTTCAAAATAGCACCTCCATCTACTAAGACTCATTTAATCTTATTCTTATGAATAATGACCTCAAGGTGTAAGGCACAGTTATGAGATGTCTTGTTTCAAGAAGGTGAGAAGATGGTTAGTAATATGCCCTACCATAGCTTGAAATTTTTTTGTATCGATATCCTTGGGGACGAATGATGAGGAAAAAGCATTCTCTAGGATTTCCCTATGTGTAGGGGATAGCCTCAATAACTCTAAGATTGATATATGTGCAAGGGTCTTTTTAAGCTGATCTAGAAGATTGTACTTGCTAGGATTTGATGTTGGCAAAGTAGGTTGTGCCCTAGATTGAGGTGGGACTCCTTGGATGTTGACTTTTCCATGTCATGTGGTGACTCCACACTCCACAATAGGCCCTTTGATGGTGACTACGGTGATAACACTATCATAAGAACATACCACATTTGAATAGGTATGTTGCACATTTGTGTAATCCTTAGTTTTTCCATTGTTGTTCCCTTTGTTATGATCTAGCATAGGTTTTTGTATATCTTAAGATCCTAGTTATTGGTTGGTATTTCAATAGATATGGTATCACTCTCTATAAGTCTTGGATAACTTTGTTGAGCCTCATGCAATTTGTCATTTTGTGTCCTTTGATTTAATGAAAGTTACAAAGATTGTTCTCGATGTACTAGGATGGTTTATCTTGTGGTTCTTAGTAGTTGTCAAAGTTAGGAAGTGTTATCAGGTTTGACTCTACCAATTTCTTTATAATGGTCTCAATGGGTTTTGACAACTATATGTACTTGTGTTTCAGATAGTTATTATTGTTAGGGGTTCTCCTTTGTTGTGTTTCGGTGTTGTTGATTTGATTTTTCTGAGGAGGTGTTTTTTGTTGCACAGTTGGTTGAACATTAGCAACTTGATTGTTGTTCATCCTAGGAGCACTTAGGACGTCCTTAGCATCTACCACACCATCAATGGTCATGTTTTTGTTCTTAGCCTAAACACGGGGCTTGTTGTTTGAACTAGTTGATGGGTGATTATCTTTGTAAGCTTGAGTATTTCCCTATGAGATTAGAGCTCTTTCAATGTTAAGGGCTCTAGGGACAAGCTCGTCATAACAGTTGATGCACTAAATTTTCAAGTGGAAGGATAGATCCTGATCTAGATTTGATATGATGATCCCACTTGTTGTTCATCGGGAAGGGGCCACTTGCTCTTACTAGCTCTTTGTCTCCACCATTGTAAGAAATTAGTGAAATATTCTCCTTTGTTTTGTCTGAGAGTATACAACTCTTCTAAGCTTACGTCCATGTCAAGATTAAAGGAGAAGTTATCTATGAATTTATCGGTTATTTCTTTAAAAAAAATTATACCAGGAGGCAACTAAGAAAACCAATCCATGGAAGGACCTATTAAACTTTGGGGAAAGAGGCACATTAAATAAGAATCATTGTAGGCCACCTCCATAAACATGACGTTGAACTCTTTGACATGGTCCATAGGACTTCCCCTCCCTTTGTATTTATCAAATTTGGGGATTTCAAATTCGGTAGGGAATGATACCATTGTGATGTTTTGATTGAATGGATAGGGACATAGGTTCTGTGTATGTGGCTTCTTTATCTTTCCCATCTAAAGATCCCGCATTTCTTCTGATAATACCTTAAGTTATGATGATAGATCGTCTTGTGGGTTTGGTGAAGGAACATATGTTGGGATCTATGGAATGGCAGATGGGTTGTATGCAGGATTCTGATATGATAAAGTGTTGTATGGGGTGTATGGTGGTGTGAGATTCTATGAAGGCGATTGTGGTGTTGATGTATATGTTCCTAATGTGTTTGTATTGACGATGTTATTTTGAGGATTATAGTAGGAACTTTTTTGGTGTTGTTATTGTTGTTAATGGGCATACCGTTGAGCTAGTAATTCTTGATTTTTTTGTTGAGCCGCAAGGGTTGCTTGTTGGAGATGTTGTTGCACCACTAGGACTTGTTGTTGGACCTGTTGTTGTTGTGTTGCTAAGGCTACTTGATGGGCTTGATTTTGTTGTTATACTTAGGTTGCTTGTTGTTTTTGTGTTGCTAAGGCTACTTGTTGTGCTTCTAAGGCTACTTTTTGTTGTTGTTGCTATTGTGCTACTAGGGCTACTTGATTTTTTTGTTGTTGTTGTGCTACTAGGGATTCTTCTTCTTGTTGTTGTGCTACTAGGGTTGCTTTTTTTTGTTTCTATTTTTGTTGTGTTGCTAGGGCTACTTGTTGTTGTTGCTATTGTTGGATGGCTTGTTGATAAGCTTGTTGTGCTTGTTTTAAAGCTAAGGCATGTAGTTGTCATGTAAGATTAGTTGGTTGTTTGAACATATGTGATGGATTTTGGGTGGTGATGTTTTGAATGGGTAGTGGATTCCCTTGATTTACCATTCCTTGTAAGATAGTAGATTAGGGTGAAGGAATGTAAGTTTGAGGTCCCATTTGATTTTTCTTGACTTGGGGGACAAACAAAAAAGATGAGGATGGCATTGTTAAATTTTGCACTGTTAAGGGAACATTAGTCCACCTTGGGTCCATTGATTGAAAGGATTCCCTTGACTAATGTTCTGGAGATTCCCTTGTGTTTGGGATGTGTTCAGGGTATTACCTTGGTTGATGGGGTTTTTGATCAAGGGATTGTTTTGATGTGGGTTGAGGATGAATGGAATAGATGTATTTTGGGCAACTGTTGGGTTTGATGTATCACCGGGAGGAGTGGATGAAGATGTTCCATGTTGTGTTAAAGGCTGATTTTGCATGAGGGTATTTCCTTGCCCTTTTGGTTCTACTTGTGACAGTTGGTCCACACTAATTTGCGCGATGTTGGGCACACTTGTGGTACTCATGGGTATGGATGAAGAGGGGTGTCCTTGATATGTTGAGGTTTTTGTGGAGTAATGAAGTGTAAGAGGTTTATATGGATGTTGGGGATCTTAAAGAATGGTAGGAGCACCAAAGTTAGGTGTCCAAGTAGTGGCTTGAGGTGGATTGTTGTTTACGGTACCCACAAGTGTGTTGCTTTCAAATGGAAGAGTTAGACAAAAGCATTTGGCTAGACTAGTTGCAAGACTCGAAGTGGATGTTTGATTTATCCCTAGTGATGGAGTTGTGAAGCCTTGTGTCAAATTTTGTGTAGCAAAAGATGGAGAAACTGGAGCTATGTTTTCTAAGGCTTGATGTTCCATGATTTCCTCCCTAGAAAGTTTAAACGGGTTATTGGTAATGTCTTCTATCTCATATGGCCCTAATAGAGATGGTGGTTATGATGAGGTAACCTGACTTCTCGAATCAAATTCTTAAGGATTTGGATCACTTGAGGTGAATGTGACTTTGGTTTTCTCCATCATTCTCTTGTGTTGTGATCTTGTATTTACCATAAATTTTGGGTCAACTATGGGAGAGTTATGTTGAGATTTGTAATGTTTGAACTCTCTAGTTGACTCAAATATAAGTAAAAGAGATTCTCTAATTCTTTTTGGAGCAATGATGATAGTGGGAGACCAAAAGATGGATGATGTGGGAAGTGATCTTTGCAAACATTTTGGGACAAAACATTTGAATTAAGTTAGATGTCTTGATGTTTGGATAAAGGATGTTGATGAACTTGGAAATATTTAGGGTAGACTCGTGACCTTAAAGATAAACTAGTTTAAAGATGATAACTATCTTAACTAAGTGCATGGAAAAGGATTCATTTCACATACAAAGTAGCTAAGTTAGGGGTTGGTTTGATAGATGTTTAAGTCAAAAAGTGTTCATGTATTCAAATTTTTTGTAAAGCTTGGTGAAATGAAGGATGAAATTTGATGAAGGGGTGGATGAAATGTTTGACCCAATGTTGACCTTAAGTGAACCTTTGTTTGATAAGACCATGGTAGTGATAAACATGGTATACCTCTAAATTTTTCAAATCCTAAAGACCCAATGATTTAGATAGGTTCGAGACCATGAAAAAGACCAAGGTTTTGACTCCAAAAGAATGCATACAATTTTGGATTGTTCATTGAAACACGTTTATAGAATTTTTATACCAACCTAGTTCTATTTTGATGAAGTGCTAAAACATGTGTCTTTTGATGACTTTTGGACTAAGATGCCTAAGTTTGAAGTGACGACAGGTATAGACCTTCTCTTGGGGATTCTGATTTTGCATGAGATCATTTAGAGAAGTTAAGATTATAAAAATGAGGATATTTATTGCCATGCAGGTGGTGGTAATATGGGCCTTCCAACCACAATATTAGCTTGTTTCTCTTCTTCGTTTATGACATATGTTGTGTTTCTCCGCTGGGTTGTTGTTTCTTTTGTTTCAAAAGTGAAGCTTCTCAAACTACTAATTATATTGGTTTTTCCTCCTTCAATGAGTTCAAAGTTTGGTTGAATGATAGCGGGTGTAAGGTCAGGTTGTTCAACAAGAGCAATCGGTCTCCAAATGGTCATGTGGGGTTCAATTTGTCAATTTATCTTTCTTAAGTGAGTTTATTTTACCACAAACACTTATCTTGATTAAGTTTCAAACTAAATGTCTATGTCAAAAACATCATAAATTTCACAAGGTTCATTTTGTGAAAAAGATGAAGTTCAAGACATAGTTGCCTATGTTAACTTTGGGAAGTATGGATTTAGATATAAACCAAATTACTTAGAAGTCTCTAAGAATAAATTCTTAGGACAGGAATTAATATCAAGCTTTTGTCAAAGGGTATCCATACTTAGACCAAAGGGTTTGAAATTTTGAAAAGACTTGTTAAAAAAAAATTGCAATGCTTTAGAACCAAGCAAAGTATTAAACTGGCTCACAAGCATTTACCATCCTAGGTTCAAAAGATACTACTTGTTGAATCCCCACTTGGATTTCTCCAAACACTAAGACAATGTGAACAACTAGATATTTGGCGACACTGGCTCCCCTCCAAGACACACACTTCTTGGGACCACCAAATCTCAAATCCTGAAGATCCGAAGATCCTAAGGATTTTCTTGTTTCAACAATGAATAGTGAAATGTGGGGCATCTTCAGAACGACCATTCTTGCACCAACAAGCATAATTTTTTTTGGCTTCTAAACAATTGGTTCTTAGTAAAGGTTTTATTTCAAGGTGGCCATGCACATGGCAAGATTAGCTCAAGATTATTTCAATCAAGAGGCCCCCTAGTCCTTTCCTAATAAAGGATTTTGACATGTCATGTGGACACTAGGGGTGACACTTGTCGGTATGACACATCCGCACTTGTTGCTTATGACTTTCATCACAAACACATTTTTTATATGGCGGTTTGAAAGAGGTTGGCTTTAGCTCATTACGCTTGGGTCGTTCCCACCTTTCGAAACGGGGTGGCAGGCCCTCTAAAGATATACAAACACAAGGAAGTATGTTTGTAGTTCGATCTCCCAAATCACATGAAGCAAGGAGAGAGCACACACAATGCCTTTTCCCTACACGAGCATGGGGTTCATTTTAATCCAAATCTAAATACGTGGGTGATTATAAAAAATGTCAAAGGAATGCTTTTGATTCTCAAGATCACCAAGTGGTGCAACAAAAGTGCATACACATTCAATGACAAAAATGTAAATCACAAGACATGGCAAACACTCATTAATTTTAACCCTCAAAGCAAAGGTAAGTTTATTTTAAGCACCAAACGAATTTTTAAGTTGTATTATTCAATTTTAATCCCAAAGTGGCATAATGAAGTGAGGGTTCATTTTAATCCCGTTTGAGCATTCATTTTAAAACCCAATTGAAAGCTAGTCTGGTCCTAAAGCATAAAATGGAAAGCATGATAAATGGGTTATAATTGCCCCAAAAGTGTCAAAACACTTGTTACAATTATAATATTTAAAGACAAGAATGATTCTTCACTTCAAGTTTTATCATCCAAAACGCGAGAAGTTAGTGATGTGTCAAAAAAGCAGATAACACCAGAATTTTATGCTAAAATTATTCACTATTATTCCTTACCAGAGGAGAGTGTTTCTATTCACGATAGCATCACCATAAATCAAATGAGCATCATTCTGGTGAAAAATAGTGTCGCTCTGCAGAAAAGAAATGACGATGATAGCGCCACTATTTGGTGGCGTCATCGTTTATAATTTCTCGATACCTCTAAAAGTATTAGGATCGACGTTTATTTTAATCAGTGCCAAGGTATTAATTAGGCATCACTGTATCAGATGGAAATAGTGTCGCTATATGGTGATGCCTTACAAAGGCGTCACTGAAATCTCCTGGAGCATTGTTGTATCTCCAAAAACCAGAAATAGAAATTCAAGAGGAAAATTCATTAAATGTGATCGGTTATGCCCTCCTTGTACCACCAAAATGTGACTGACGGATTAGTATGAGCTGACTACACTTGATCCATGAAGAATCAAAGTGTATTCATGCCACTAAATTTCAATCCAATAGATATCATTCAAAATAAACTAAATTAAGCATCTATCAAAACTAACATGCTAAACTATGAAAGCTTTAAAAATGCCTATTCTAATCCATTAAAACTTATCCTATTGGGGAAGTGGTGTTGTGTTGATGTGGAATGGTGACCCTTTCTCAATCCCATAGATAAATGAGCTTGTTCCAACTAGTTTTATGGAAGAAAAATGATGAAACTGATAAGAAATGTGTGATGAAACAATATTTAAAGTTGAATGAACATGATGCAAGCTATTTTAATTGCTATGGGTGTATGCAATCCTAATCTAAATGAGTTTTAAACTAAAAATATTCAAACCCTAATTATCAAATTAGCTAAATGGATGCATTATGTTACCATGGAAGCCATTAATGGAAGCTAAGCTATTATGCAAGTAATTTAGACTAAAAAAGATGCTAAATGTGAATGTAAGAAAATTATTTTAACAACATAAGTTTAATGTTAAAAGATGGATTCATTTGTCTCCAAATAGTGACCTATTTATAAGAGAGCAAATGAGAAATGGAGGGTTGAGATCAAAAAGTTAATCAATCGTCAAGTATGGAGGAAGTTGGAAGCATGGATCATGGATTCTCATCAATGGATGAGATCAATAATGAGATTTAATCAAGGGTTCACCTTTGTCCAACCAAACACAGTTGTAACTTGCACAAGAAGTCAAGTAAGTTTTTTACAAAAAAGGAATATTCCCCTTTTTCAAATGAGTGAGGAGAAGAGAATATTCTTTGGAATATTCTCATGGGTGAGGGAAAAAAGATATTTAGCAAATTAAAACAAAGTTTAATTGTGCAAAAGGGGAAGGAATATTCAATGGGAATATTACTTTTGGAGGAATGTGCAAAGGGAGGAATATTCCCTTGCAAGTGGGAGGAAATTAGATGTAATTAGGTAATTGATAATTAAACAATGTTAATTATGCAATTAGGGGATTTAAATGATTTTCATTAAATAAAGTAATATAATGAAAAGGGGGGATATGATATGATATTTAATTAAATAACTTAGGGTTATTTAATTAAATAAGAGGACCTAGGGATTTAAATTAAATAATTTTATTTATTTAATTTAATGAGGCAAAATGTTAGCATGAAGGGGGGTGAATTAACCCGATTAGATTAATTAGGTTAATATATGCAAATGACATAATTAATTAAATAGCTAGGCCAATTTAATTAATTAAGCGAAAGGAGGATGGGTTTCAAGATGAGATGATGTTAGTATACCCGAGTGCATGATATCATTTAGGACATTTTTAAGTGTTTATAGGTAGAATCTTCGAAGAAGGCCGACGTCCTCTTTCAATCCAAGTGCAATGTGCTAGTCCAATCCAACACATGAAATCCTACCACTACCCTACTCTAACAACTCACAGGGGAAAAGGGGATATAAAGATAACATGAAATGGAAATGAAGGTGATACACCAAGATAGAGGTTGGAGAAACCAAGACTTGCATTCTATACCAAGCAATGAATGTTTTTTTGAAAGTACATCCAAATATCCCCATAAAATCATGGATATGACCATGAATCCGTCAAAAGGGACAAAGCAACAACAATAGATGAGTATGGGTGCCATAAAATCCACTTGTAGAAGTCAGAGAATGTATTGATTGTTATATTTGAAGCCAAAAATTTGAAATATGTAGTTGAGGAAGTGGTTTGAGAATTAATGGAATCATCTAGAAAATGCGCCAAATCCATGGAAAGATCAAAGCGTCAAGCCCAAAAGAATTCCTTTACAAAGCATTAAATAGTCTGGAGCCATGAAAAAGCATCTTCGTTGGGGATTGGGTGTCAAACCTCCTTCATACTTTATACTTCATATTGGCATCAGAGACTTGGGGATCAGGCTTCAGGAGTACTGCTTATTGCATACCAAAGGAAGGCAAGGAGAAGGAAGAGGAAGGAGGGAACCTCCAAAGATTCAACCTCATACACACAAGGTCCCACACCTTGAGGTTGTTTCCATTGTGTCATTGGAATGTTGAACCCCATGTTCAGTAGGGTACAATTTCATGTGACAATAGTTTCTAGCACATCCAGTGGGACTACTTTCTCTCCAATTAATAATTTAGTGTTTTCTCTAGCACATTCTTTCCTTTTGACGCATATCTCAAACACCATGGCAACTCTGAGATAAATCAATTGGTTCAAGCAGCCCAATTTTACTTCATTCTATTAAGGAGTTGGTGGTCTTCAACATTTCAACCTCTGGAGGCAATTATATGTAAGCACCTAGCGACTTTGCAATATCATTTCAATGACTCTACTGGTATGTACCCAAAATATTTGGTTAGGTAGTCCTCTACTTTCCTTTTATATTTTCAGAGGGTTTCCTATATTTTCCATGCATAAATATGTCAAGCTATAGAGGAAACCATATGTATACTCCCCCATACCATGAAAATGCAATCTTTGCACCTCCTAATTGCCCATATAAGGCTAGTTATGCCTCCCCTTTCATTTCATAGAACCCTACTATTGTGGGTTCTCAATCTTATCAAAATGCTTACCACCCACCCCCTACCTAGTCTTCTTAGATACCCACATATTCCTATCAGCAACCACAAGACGCTCACCATTTTGAAAATCCACCTTGTTTCTCTCCTAGTCAGCCTCAAAGTTCTTGTAATATGAGTGCAAGTGAAATTACAAGCATATTGCTATATTTTAATAGGCGGTTCAACAATATTCAGAGACAAAATGATTTTGATCACCAACAGGAGTAGGATAATCAAGCCTATTTGGGGCAACAAGTTTATTTCCCACAGTAGGATGAGCTTTCCCATCAAGCTCACTATCCTTAATAGCAAAAAATAGAAGCTCAATGGCGGTATGAGCAAAAGTTGGAGGCATAAATAAGGAAACAATAGGAAGGGTGTACAACAAGACAAGATGTTGTTAGGAAAGAGCAACTCAAACTTTCACTTTCTCTATCACAAATTCCCAAGACTCGGGCAACCCCTTGTGTTCCTAATTTCAAAAAAACACTTCCATTTATTTTAGAACAACCAGCTAAGGAGGAGGTACAAAAGCATAATTTTTTAAGTTTCAAGGACCCTAAAAAACCTCTTGAAACTTCCATTAGCCCTTTAATTGTTCCAAAACAGCCTATTATGCAAGAGGTATGCAAGTACAAAAAAATTAGTTTCAAGAATCCTAAGCAGCCTCTTGAAATCCCTATCAAACCTCTTGTTCCATAAAGAAGATCTCCTATGTTGGAGATACCAAGTTTTGAGAGCCTCCATTATTCACAAGAACCAATCCTTGAGGAGGCTCAACTTTTTACTCCTATTGAGCAGCCCCTTTAGAGCTTCAACAAGAGTTTCAATGCCCTTTTGACCGTTTTTCTCCCCCTATTCCTATTTCACTCTTTAAAGGTGGACCTATGGTATGGGATCCAATTTGGTCAGAATAAAAAAAGAGGGAGATATTCCAAGCTATGAGTGAAGAGGTCATTGTTCAAGAGCGTTCATGTGCTCTAGACAATGAGTGCCTTGATCTACTATAAGAAAAATTTGAAGATGGCCACTTATAGCAGCAAGACATTAAACATGTAAAGAAAATTGATGTAGTAGAACAATCACTCCTCTCATTTGATTCCTTCCCTTGTTTTATTGAAGAAATAGAGGAGAGATCAACTATACCTACCTTTGTAGAAGCATTTGAACAGCCTGAGCCTGGCTTGATGGATAAAGACAACCCCATTATTTTGGAGAAGCAACAACATACATGTTCATCCCTTGATATTGTGGATGAAGATCCCCAATTTGTCGAGGTCTACAGTTATGAGGTAGAGGACCTCTTTTGGGATGTTATAGAAACCTTTTGTTTAGGTTTAAACATCAAATCATCACTCCTGAAAGAGGAGCTTTGTGGGAAACAACATAAGAGTGAAGAGGCATCAGAGGATGTGGCAGCCATTACATGCCAAGAGTTGTATTTTAATGAAGCCAATTGCTAAAAAGAAATGAGCATAAAGAAACAATCTAAAGAATTCAGTTCTTCACCTAAAATGTCCCATAAATCTGAGGTATGTGTTGATGAAGTGTGCATCAATTCAATAAGTTATGATGTATGTTGGTTTTTTGCTATCCCTGAATGTAACAATGTTGAATATGAGGTCTTCATTCAAGATTAAGATGTGACCTTTGACATTAGGGATAATGTGATTGTGTTAGAATGCTTCAAATGGGACCAACCTATTGAAAAATCCACCATTTCCACACATATTCCTAGAGAGTGATGCTCCAATTTCTCAATTTGATTGTATGCCTAACCTTCAAAGCTTTTCATTTGAGGTGCATGAAGAAGAGATTCCTTGTGCAAATAAAAAAAAGGTTTGGCATATTTTTCATCACCATGTGAACTAGAAAATTTTTATTTTTATTTCAGTTCATGTAATGAGGAGGTCAGCGGTAATAGTAATGGCCTATCCTTTTGTGAGGTGAGTTCTTTGACCTCTATAGAAGGTTTTCTTTTGGATGTTGACTTATCCTCAAAAAAATTCACCCCTTTTGATGTATGTTCACTTGAGGATGGTGTCAGAATAATTTGACACTTGCATCATATGGTTCCCTGCAATGGCACAATTTATAGTAAAGTGATCCTTCACCTTATAGGCAACTTGTGCAGTTCCATGCATGTTGGCAACAGTTTTCAGTGGTTGTAGTTGGGTGAATTTTGCAACTATGGTTTGAGAGATATTTTCTCCTTCAAAAGGTTCATCTTTGATAGAGTAAAATTTCCATTTTTTGATTTGTGTTAGTTACATGTACATTTTATAGTTGCTTTATTTTTCATGAAGTGCTCTTGCACACGCTGCATTCTCCTTAAGGGAATGTATGCTCTAGTTTTTTTCTTTCCTCCAAGTGCATCTTGTACATGTTTTATTTGTGCCCATGGGAGGCCCAACTATTGAAGACTTTTACCCTCATGACTCTATTCCTAATGGATTGATAAGGCCTTTGGATTCTATGATTAGTAGACAATTATCCTATAGAAATCACCATAAATATTGTCATTTCATGCCACCCTTCGATGACCCGTCATTCATAACCAATCTGAGAGATCCCACATGGGCCATCTTGCATGAATTCTCCTTAAAGGTTCCTAAAATTGACTAAGTCCTGAAGTTTTGGGATTTTGAGCTTTCACTTACCTCTCTATCGCTATGCCTTCTCCATCGCTCTTTCCCCTTATCTCTTTCACTCTTCTTCCATCCTTTTCCTTCCCTAAGTGTTTTGAATCTTGACCTTCGGCCTTACCCTTTAAGCCTTACCGCTTCCTTTGGTAAGCCTTAAAGCCTTACCCCCAATCACCGAAGTCTCGAAGAGGCTTTTCAACATTTATCTAAGTCTTTATTTGTCACACTTCAAGGGTCAGGCTTATCTCTTCTCTTTCCACCTTTTTAGCTCAAGAAGTAAAGCTTCCTCTCGATATTTGATCCCTGAAATGTCCTTTCTCCTTTTGGACATCATAATTTCATCTTCAGCCTTTCTCCCTTCTCACTTTCACTCCCTTAAAAAATTTGACTAAGTGTCAAGTTTTCTGACTTCATGCTTCGGCCTTATCCCTTACCTCTTACCTTTCTTCGGTAAGAGGTAACTCTTTTCTCTGAGCCTCGATGGCTCCTTTCGGACTTTGGCCTCTGGCCATCCCTTTTACCCTTTTCGTCTCTGCAATAAGGTGTAATCCTCCTTCTTGACCTTCAAATCCCAAAAAGGTTGATCCTTTTGGACTTTGCGATTCACTCCTTCAACCTTCTCTCTTCTTTTCTTCTGGTATGCAATAAGTAGTACACCCAAAGCCTGATTGTTGACGGTTCAACGCCAATGTGTAAAAGTATGAAATAGGCCCAATGCTCAATCTCTAAGGAAGGTTGGTTTTTTCAGTCCCCTAGACCATTTAATGCACAAAAAAGGTTTTCCTTCGAGCCTGACACCTCAACTATACAAAAGATTTGACATGTTTTTTGGGCGACACCATTAATGCTTCATCCAACTTCTAAGCAGCTTGTCTTGATTTCTAGACTTCAAGGATTACATTTATTGCTCCCCCTTGTACGGGTGGATTATGGCCAACACCCATGCTAATTTATTGCTAATGTATCATCCCTTTTGGCAGATCCATGCTCATATCGTGATTTTCATGGGACCCCTCCATCCTTTCATGCACAAGCATGATAGGCATTCATTGCTAGGGTTTGGGTGTTGAGTGGGTCGGCTATATCCTTGGGGACATTTTTTGAGTTATGACTAATCTGTAAAGGAAAGAATTTTATTCATTCTAGGGGTTCTTCCTTTGGCTCCTTCGAGATTTTTCTTTGGAAGACTTGCATTTTGCACTCTACAATTGTAAAGATTGGTTTTTTGGCCTCTACATTAATTAAATCGATCAAGATTTCCTCTTCTCAACTTTTTATGTTTGTGTGAGTTCATTACCTTCATATCTAAGTGTTTGTTCTATTTTTCCATTCATGTATGTTTGAGTTAAATCATTTATAGTTGTTGCTTGAGAATATCCCTTTCCTTCCAACACCCTATCAAACCCTAACCTCCATGCTTGTCTTTGGCAATCAATCAAATAGAGATTTATGTGAGTCCCCTAGTCCCTCTTCAATGTGTTGTTGAATAATATCAGCCAGGAAGAAACAACTTTTCATCTTCGTGTACCACCTCTCATTTCCCTTTCACGCATTTCTTCTAACCCTTTTCCCCTATGAGTTGTTAGAGTAGGATAGTGGTAGGTTTTCATGTGTTGGGTTGGACCAACACATTTCACTTGGATCAAAAGAGGAAGTAAGCCTTCTCCACAGATTTGACCTCATACATGCAAGGTCCCACACCTTGAGGTTGTTTCCATTGTGCCATTGGAATGTTGAGCCCCATGTTCAGTAGGTGCAATTTCATGTGACAAAAAATACTAAGTTGCAGTCGCTTGATATGTGTCTATCAAACATGAACAACAACAACAAAAAATTGTTCTTTGATAGAAAATTCACCACCTCACAACAGTGAGGAAATTCTTGAACTACATAGACTTCTAAGGCACAAACTTGATTTCAGCTTTCAACTATAAGCAAAGTCTTCAATATCTTTTCAACCCAACAACCCTTGTCATTCTTCAAACATCATTCTATTAGGTGTGAGTTGATGATATATGAAACTCATCCAAACAAAATGCATAGCTTAGGGCTTTTGTCACTAAGGTGTTGAAAATATTTCCAATCGCTTAAGAATAAAAAATGGCTAATTTATCCTCGACAATCACATCATTTTGTTTGCATAATTTGATGAGGTGCCAAATTTATCCAACATAATTCCATTGGCAGAAACTGGCAGGTGGGTTGCAAAGGGGTTTCAAAAATTACATGGGGCTCATCCTTCACCAAAAACATAATTTTATTGGGTCTCAAAATAACCGTTCTACTTCCTAGGGAAAAATCTCACTCACAAGGTCAAGGTTGTCATTGTGCAAGTGAAATCAACTCATCGTCATAATGTGGAGGGACAATGGCCAAATATATAAGAGTGGGTTAGATATTCTACATTTTGAGCTCAACTTGGACTCAGTAGGGTATTCCCAGGGGTAATACCTTAACAGGTTTTAAAATCATATAAAATGATTAATAATGAGACAACCATAACGAACTTGGTGTCTTGGTCCCAAATATTATCACTAGATCAAGAACAATTGGTTGAATATAACCCCTATATAGCCGATATAACTATACTAACTTGACCCACATGAAATGTATCTACGAAATATTCATTGAAGAATGATTTTGTAGTTATATCAATAGTCGTGGATGCACAAGAAGGACCACTTACTAAACTACTAATCAATGTTTTGATTTGATGGTGTGAGATTGGAGTGTGGTCCCAGAACATGCCTATCTATTAGTAAATAGAGTCACATTGCAAAGAAGAGAATGCACATGAATAAAATAACATGTAAATATGCATTAACATACACCAATGAATATGAAACCTTGTTATAGAGCATACTTAGTAATCAAGATACAACTGCATGTATTCACACATAAACTTGAGAAAGATCATTACAAGCCTTGTAATGTTTTCAAAATTCTATCACATTCATCTAACTCAATATTATATTCATACCAAAAATGTGGCAAGGGAAAATCCCTAGATACGACTGAAATATTTCTAAATATATATTAAATACCATAAAGACATTTTCCAATAAAATCTCATTACAATATTAATTTTCTTCTATTCCATAGCTTTGTAATATCTAATAAAATTGGACCTGAACCAATAGTGAACTAACCTCTCTCAAATAAATAGATCAAAAGTTGCCAACATATACATACATGCACCCAACCCTAACCATTGCACACTATATCAACTCAAAATGGATATGCTCAACAATAACTTTTGGTAGCTGAGGGCGAAACACCATGAATTTGAGTAGGTAGAGACAAGAGTCAACTTGAAAATGGCATGCACAAGAAATAGCTCACCTTGGGAACAATAGTCAATTGTTCAACATTAATGGTGCTAGTTGAAATTAAAAATTATGTGCAAACATTGGAAGCACCAAAATACCATCGTGAAATTGAACTTAGAACCCATCGGAACCAACTACAACTCAAAACATATCATTGCAAGCCTTCAAATGCTATTGAGACAAGTGTGAAACTTTTATAGCTATTTAGATCTAATTCGGTTCAATAATAAATCTTTGTAAGATGCACCATGTGGGAAATTGGGTCGCATCTAATTCATACGGAAAGTTCATGTGCAAGTGAACATGTGGAAAAACAAAATGCATCTACCAAGTTCAATACTTTATGGGACATTTCGAGTCAAATGGACTAAACCAAATGGAAGGTTAAAACCGGCATGGGCATAATTGCCTAACTTTAATAAATAATTTTGCAAAACTTCAAAACATAATTGGAAATTTTTTCATGCTCTACTCAATTATGCTAAGAAATTTTGGTAAAAGACCATCCATGATTGGTTTATTAGATTTTTTATAACCTTGGGGAAATGGCTATGGCATAAAAAAGGAAAGGAACTCAAGGGAAAAGAAAATTATAGATCTTTGAGTCCCAACAGTACACATGCATATTTTGGTCCAAAACATACAATTTTAAAAATGCCATTTTTTAGAATCTTATACAAAATCAACTTTTATCATTTGGGTATTAGAATAAATTACATTTTTGAAAACTAGAAAAAAAATATTGCATTTCTTATTTTATAACATGCGTTAATATTCTATAGGTAAATATTTCAAATTTTTACTCCAACTATGACAAACTTTGATTTTCAAAGAATGAGCTTCCACTTTTTGGTCAAAACGCAGAACCAACTTCTTGCACCCACCCTCAAATATTTCAGTAAACAATGATGAAAATAGAATATAGTCATTATTATATTTTTCATCTTGGATATACTTCTTTCTTACCTAACGAGCTCTTGGTGAATGACTAGGATGTATCCAAAGAAAAAATAATTGAATATCTTGGATGTTTGTAGAGAAAATTTTAATTTTTGATTTTCATTTGTTATATTTTGTAAATAATATCTTCCCTTTTTGGAAGAAAAATAAGCTCTCACACTATGATAAATAATAATTTCTTTAACTACTTTCATATTTTTGAACATTGGGTTCATTACTCTTTGGTTCAATAATTAAAATGTTAAGACTAGCAAAGTCTTTTGTTAGAATTTGCACTAGCATGTTGCGTCACATTGAAACATTGGGTCGCATTTTTCTTGGTTGGTAAAGTATGAGAACATATGTGGTCCTACATTTTATATTTTTCCTTAACATGCTAAATAATATGGAAACACTATGTTAAATATTTCTCTATTGCTAAAGAATGAGAACACATATGGTCTGAGATCATTTTATTTAGTTAGTGTATATCTTACAACCAATGGAATGATAAAATATTTATTTTTATTGAAGTAATGACAATAATTAATGGCTTGTTCATGGTATAGTGCAAATTTTTAATCATGGCATTGTTGTTGTATTCATCAAGGTTCAAACCCCCATTGATAAATTATGCCCTTCTTGATCTATTATGATCATAGGTTTGGACCTTCATGTTGAAGTTGTTGGTGACTTTGTGTTCAAAACCCTTGTTGGGCTAGTGTGCTCATGGGATCGGTTCCCCTACTGAGCTACTATTCTCATAGGTTTGGACTATTCACATTAATGCAATGTGTTCATGCCAAGGATGAGGTCCCCTATTTGTGGCCTCACTTGGCTTGAGCTAAGCTGAAAATTCCCATGTTATCGATAAAAAAATGTCCAAAATGAATAGATCACCTCTCAAGAAATCCAAATTGTAACTTAAATTTCTATCATCATAATTTTAATTATAGATATAACTAATATAAAAATAGCCAAATGACTAGATTATGTGGTAGGTTTAAGGACCAAGATGATTGAGTTAATAAATTTATTGGTAGGATGGATGATAGAGAGGATTTCAAATTTATTATTGAAAATATCTCTTTCTTTCACAACAAGTTACTAAAATCATTTTGCACCCTTGGCACTCCTCTACAATAATACATCACTATGTTACATATTCCTTTTAATGAATTTAATTTATCCCTTTTTACTCCATTTTTAATTTAAAAAAGAGAAACCTGATAACTACATCATATTGTGTAATCTTATATTTTTCTAGATAATTTATCACTTGCATAAAATACCATTCCCTATGAAAGATCAAGCTCATCAATAACAAGGCTTATTACAATGATGTTTTCATTTAGATCAATATCATAGTTTTTAAATAATTTGGAAGGTACATGGTATTTTTCTAAAATAATGGATGATAGGAACATGGGTCTTGAACCTACAAAAGAAAGGTTGGGTATATAAAAAGGGGGGTTATTTTTACATAATGTATTGAAATCAACTGAGGCTAAACTTATGTTGTTTGAGTAATGTGGGGAGAGATAAAGCTTTGTCAAGGATTAAGGGAGGTTATCAATTATAATTAAGAACTCGGTTATTAGAAAATGTTTTTATTCTACATAGAGAAGGATAAGGTTGTAACAAATTTCATTTATAGTGTTGCCCAATTCATTGATGTTTATAAAGATAACCATTATTCAGACATGAACTAATTGAGTTAAGAGAGTGTTCAATGTATTAGATGGTTTTAGGTTTTCCAGCGCACTACTTTGTTCATACAATTATATTATGCATTCAACTAGAAAATTTCTATAAAAATTTGCATAGGTAATAGGGGGATTTGATTAATGTTTTGCACTATTAAGATGGTAGAAGATATCTTAAATTAGGTTGATGTTAAAATTTTTGTTGGGATTTTCTTGTATTGGGAACTCTTCTCAATGTAATTCTTAACAAGATTCCTTCCTTAATGCTTCAATTAAAACACTTTGTTTTTCATATTGAGTAGCTCCAAAGACTTGCACAACAAAACATGCATCAAAGGTATGTCAAAAATAAGAATTTCTATTGCTATTATATACCATTATCAAAAACAAAATTGCTAGTCATCTTTGCAAGATAAAGAAGTACCATTATAAAAAAAAGTTTGTATTCCATAAGTGGCGACTTGATCCCTTGAAAACAATATCTTTGCGATTCTCGAATTTCATTATAATTGCAAACTTGATAAGTATTTCCTACATCTAATGATGTGAAATTTAATTTAACCTTAAAGTGAACATTATTTGGACCGAAAGTTTTATAAAAAAAAATGTCTAAATAAAATTTGTATATGCAGATCTAAAGTTATTAAAATGCCATATTCTTTTGTAAGAGATTTATCAACCCCAATAATTTTAGTTTTTATTGTAGACACCCTCATGATATAAAATATCCATAATGATTGCTCCTCTAATATAATAAGTGGACCACAAATTACAAAACAAACATAATAACCAAGTTTAAAATGTTAAAAATAAACTTTATCTATAAAAACCCTTGTAATATATATGTCAATAAATATTGTGTAAATTACAAAACAACCACAATAACCAGGTTAAATATATTAAAAATAAAACTAGCCGATCTTATTTTGAATCAATATGATTTTCTTTTACCCAATTTTAAAATATTGTAGTATGGTTTTCCTTAATTAGTCATATATTAAAATATTATAATAGTTATCTATAAATAAGAGGAAATATAAAATAAGCTATGAAGTTATAATAATCTCTATAATAAACTATATAGTATAGTCTTTATAATGAAAAAAATATATGCATATTTATCAATTAAATGGAAATGGTTTAAATTGAATTTGTTTTAGTTTATAAAATTTTGTCCTCCTAAATTTATATTGTTTTATCCATAGACATAGATTATATTGGTTGAGGGGGATTGAAATAGATTTAGATGGAGGCCATTTTAAAGATTTGGATGATAGTATATAAATTTTATATTTGAAATTTATATTAAACATGATTTATGTATTATTTGGTGAGCTCTACATCTTATTTTTATCTTGCATTGGTGGTTGAGGTCTCAAAAAAATGTCAATTGCATATAACTTGGAATAGAAAGAATAACTTGTTATAAAAATGATATTTTTAATTATGACAAGTTGAGAAGATATATTATTCATTAAAAAATTAAATTGGATTTGTTTTAAGATTAGATATATTTATTAATATTCTTTTATATATGATGTTGATAACCATGTTTAGACAAAAGAGTTGCATAAAATGTACAAAATCAACCTATTCAATATAATGACAAAGACATAATATTTCATTCTAATAGCATTATAATTTTTTATGCAAGAGCATCCTAGAGTGTAAGAGCAATCTTACATCACCAAAAAATACTTTCTTTTACTTTGTTTGTTTATAGATGTTCAACAACATTCCAGATATTGTTCAAGCACGAAAAATCTTATTGTAGTTTACCACAATTGTACAATTCATCATGTAGTTGGGAACACATCATATACTAAGAGCTAACAATATCTTATCCAATTGTGAATATATTCCTATCACCATAAAATAATATTATTATTTTGGACTAACTACTAGGTATAACAAGATAGTGTATCTAGTTTCACTATTTGAATCTTATGACATCTTCCCAAAGCATGCAAAAACAAAGGGACATGTTTCTACATGTATTGGACCTATGAGAATGTATGGAATATGTAGGGATTCTATAATGTTTGATTAACTTGGTGCTACAGGTAGACACACAATTCAGAGGATGGATTCCTAACTGAACATTTCACCAAACCTTTTACAAGAGGTTGCATTTAATTATCAACCAAGGATTTGTAAGCTTTTGACAGTGTTGGCACTATATGTGCATTCATGGCATACATCAAAGGGTATAGGTGATTTACACGTGTACATAAAATGGTAAAATATAGAAAAGGAAATGAAATATTAACTGGTAAAATAGGGGAAATAATATAAACTATTACTTGTGTTACAGGTGCCTATCACTTAATATTGTGACTACTAGATGCTAAGACTGAATAATAACTAATCACTCCAGGAGTATGAAACAAAGCTATCGAATCTAATTTAATTAAATAATCGCATTTATAAATCCACATGCATGTAACTGGAAACTATTTTAATTCAACAATACATGAACTAATCTAATAATAGGAAAGTAGAGTGGATAGCAGTACCTCAAGTGGCCCTTGCTTGAGTTGTTGCTTCCACGATAAATATCAACACTTACTACTTAATCAAAAATTCATGACACTGAACTAACTTCTTTATTGCATGATAACTCTAAACTTTGACAAGAATGTAATCAAGATCTCTCATTCAAAAATATATATCCATTATTCAACTGATAACAAAAAACTAATAATGATAAAAAAACAAATTGGATAACTAGTAACTATATTCCCTCCTCACAACAAATCCCACTATATAGGGTCCACGAGGAGTCTTATTCATGCCAGGACTAAAAATAAAGCCATAATGCTTTTTTCCAAGAATAGAGAGAGGACTTAGTCTTGTAACTGAAAAACCATAATTGAAAAGTCGAAGAAGACAAACTAACTTAGAACTTTTCCCTAACAATTAACCATAACGATAAAAATATGTTTCATAGGAAATGTCACATCACATGTTACTCCTAATCAAAACAGACTCATTCTTCTTTCAATCATCTTATTTGGTGTGATTGTAGTGACTCACAGTTGACCATTCAATAGTCACCTGTGTTCTTCTATGGAGCTATCACGCTTTATTCGTTCTAGCTTCTCCCATGCAACTGCTTGTGGTCCTTATGTTGCGGGTTAGAAATCCTAGTTATTACGGGTTACAGTTTTGCTAGTTGCAAGAGGTTAGTTTCATTCTAAAGCACACACATCATTAACAATCATAATTAAGCACAAAATCACACTGAATTTCATGAACATTCATACATCCACTCATACAAATGTCATCATATCATAATTGCATTACCACTTACTAAAGTCTAGTTTAAAGTGCATAAAAGGTATAAAAGATGTATGTCTTATGATTTTATGTGAACTTTGGCAAATTAAAATGATAAAAGACATAAACTTAATAAAGAAAACTAGCCATAAACTAAACTCATCAACATGAAGTGCATCAATATTCATTGATCCATCATTACTACAATCACTCTAGAAGATTCCTTTAACACTTTTGGTGGACTACATGTTACACTTATCATCAAACTCTGCACTTCCTTACAACTAGAAAAGAATATTATTTAGGCTAAGACTCGCTATATAAACATAGTTAATGAACATTTGAAGGTAGTCAATTTTTAAGTTACCCACTTGGAGCCAAATTTGATTTTTTAAAGAGTGTTGTTTTGTAATATCATTTGAATTCTATAATTCATAGTTGTGCCCATATCATTTTGAAGGTTGTGGCTTCATATTATAAGCCCATGTGGCAAACTACAATGCATTTATGACTATGATTCAATAAAAAATAAATTGGTATTTCTTTGATTTCCACTATGTAATTATTATTTAGTTAGCATGGTTGGATAATCTTCTATTAGATCTTTCATCCATGAATGTATCAATTTTAATATATTTATGTGCAATGAATTAGATTCACTCATGTTCCATGTGAAGTTAGATTTCAACCACTATTATTTATATTTTTAATATAAATTAATTAGTAGTTGGACATATTTTTGTATATTAAGAACATATGTCAAATTGAATGAAAACAACTAATTAATTCTAGTGAATGACACTTTACTATACTTTTATATTTAAATAATAGTAACAACCTTTTCTCCTAATAAATCCTTCACAATTATATTAACATATTCAACTATAATTTTTTTCCCCTAATAAAAAAAATAATTTATAAATTATTAACTTAAAACTGAATCCAAAAGTAGGTCCTAAATCAAAAAGTGACTTAATAAACTAAACCCAAAAGTAGGTCCTAAAATCATGGAAAATTAAAAAGCGACTTAATAACTTGAGTGCCATTCAAGTACAATAAGCAAGTGGACTTTTTGGTGAGGCATGTGCCCCACACGGCAAGTGCTGCTTCTCATGTTGCTTCCCACTTCAAAGTTACAAATGGAGGGTAACCCTTAATTAGGTGTGTGGGCCCTATTTATAACCTCATTGGAGACCATAATGTCCATGGATTTTGTCTTTAAGCTAAAAGGTGTGAATATGGGGTTCATATTCATGAAGTTGCACCCATGTGTTTAGTGCATTGAGGAAGATATATTCTTTCGGTGCATAAATATACTAGTTGTGGATACTTTGTCTCTTTGTTCATAGCATGAAACAAAAGCATAGAGGGGTGGGGCCTTCATGGGACCAAGAAGTTTCGTTTCAGTTATTTAAGTGTTTAGCAATCATATAAGCTTATAATTTTTGAAATTCAAATGAAAGTTAGGTAATGGTTGAGATTTGACCTTGAATTTTACATGGAGTTCTAATAATCTTTCTAAAATTGAAAATATTTTTATGAGAATTATATTAATATTTATACACATAAAGTGTATAATATAAATTTATAATAAGTAGTTTGTAAGTATTTTGATTTATCATAATATGTGAAAATTAATACAAGTAAAGTTATTGAGATACATTCACTAAGCATGTAGTTGTATTTAGAGGAGGGAGGTATTTATCATCTTATCAAGGAATCATGAAAGGGAGGGCTTCGAGGACACCACAGTTATGATGAATCTTAGATTGCAACAATAAATTGTTTGAAATTTTTTACAATTGAAAAAATGATCAACATTTGATTCAATGGATCTTTATCTTTTTCAATCTAAAATTTTAAATCTATGTGATTAACAAGTGGATATCAAATTAAAATATGTTAAAACTACCAAGTGATAGGTATTAAGATTTAGACATGGGAGATGGTAAACTTGTTTTTTTTAAACTACTAATTAAGGTAAGGGGAAGTAGAACTCATTTTCATGAATCTAATATAGATATATAAAGAAGAATTATTGAGAAAGCATATTGATAAATCAAGTATAAGCCCATAATTAAAGGGTCATTTTCTCAAATGATCTTCATTCATTCTAATTTTTTGATTATCAAGATTTATTCGATTATTATGACTAGGGATAAGTGAGGAAATGCTCTACTATGCTAGCATCCTAATGATCTCCCATAAAGATGATCGTGTTTCATATGTTCTTAAAAATTATGTCCATGACTGTAACCTTAAGTTGTATTTTTATTATATAATTAATTCCAAGGATGTAGTAGTTATTGTCACTCAATAGATGGCAATATGCTTTTTGAGAAATTGTTTATTATACTGCTTATATTAATTCTTGTTCTCTAAGGTCTAACTAAATGTTTTAGTATATTGGTTATAATTATCCCCTACATTTCAATTACTTGAATTCTAAGAGCTATTTTGATATAGTTTAAGATTTTTAATTAGCTTTTAATCAAAACAAGACAATAAACTCTACCCTAATTATGTTGAAGAATAAATATCTAGATTAACACACAATTTAAGATTAAAATGATGAGATGTCATAAGATTTAATATAGTTTTCCTTCTATTTATTACAAAATTAATCACTTAAAAGGATAAATTTGGGAGCAACTAATGAAGCCTTAAAAGAAAAACCTAAATTGGTGTAGCTTTTCATAATTATGAAATTAATTTAAGAAACACATTAAATGAGTAGATGAATATCATGTCAAACATATGCATTTTATAAGGGATAAAAGTGCATAACATGTCTTTATACTCCTCTAAATTTTAAAACCAATTTTGGCACTATCATACATGTAGTGTCATAATGTTGAACTTGTATTTTCTTACACATAAAGTGAACCTAACTTTACACTCATCACTTTAAATAAATGTATCCATATTATAGACAAGACTAGTCCATATTCCCTATGATTTCTACCTTCCTTTACTAGACCACAAGTGTGGTTTTGTCCCTTATATACATGAAAATGATGAGATTTAATTGAAATTAATTTCAATCTCTATATGGATCATTTTATGATTATTTTGATGTCCTTGAATATAAATCTATGTCATCTTTCTCACAATTAATTACTCTTAATCACATCAAAAAATCCCAATAATACTTTTCTTGGGCATTTGTATATTATATATGTTAATCAATACATACAAAATTAATTATCTTGGAGGCATTCTTAGTATTTGTATTAATGATATTTTATTTAATCCTCTTTTACATATTGATGATTATGTTCATATTCAAGAACTTTAAAATATACACATTTATCAATAAACAAAAAAAAACATCAATTTAATTAATAGACCTTCAATGTTGTAGAATGGAAGAAACAACCAACCATTTTTTATTCCACTCTGAGTTTTCCAAGTAGGTTTGGGAGGAGGTCTTGGCCCACCTATTAATTAACTAGACTTTTTCCATGCACCTTAGATAATTTTCTAATTCCTACTACTCTAGTTCCCCTATAAGCATCCCACTATTTGTGAAATATGGAACCAAGTTCCTTGTCTTGCCACCTAGCAACTACGAAAAGAAAGGAATATTAGGGTGTTCAAAGACTAGGGGAGAAACATCAATGTTGTCTTTCATATCATTAAACACAACCTATAGGATAACATAAATACCAAGTATCTTTTGAATTTTCCAATAAAATGTTGAACTATGATGAATTAAGAGTCGAGTAGAACTGAGGAATCTCCCAAAGATTAACCAAAATTAATTGATGTAATATCATAGCTAGAAAGGAAACAAAATGGAACCCCCCAAAAGGGGGTAGGTTAAGCTTAATTTTGATGGTTTCTATAAGGGATGCCATGGAGAAGCAGTGTCTACAGGAATAATTAGAGATGATAAAGGAAATATCATTGAAGAATATTCTCAAGCTATGAGATGTAAGTCAAAAAATATTGTTGATGTGATGATGTGGTTGGGGTGAAAATACTTTTGAGGCTAGGCTTTCTTGCTATAGAAATTAAAGGAGATCACAAGTAATAATTAATCTTCTTCAAAACAACAAGGATCCCTCTTGGAAGATCCACAAACTAATCAATAATTACATAAAAAGACCTTCAAATATTTCAACATGTCAAAATTAATCATATCTATAGGGAAGGCAATCATGCTACAAACTTAGCTTGCAACTTTGGTCTTTAGTTTGAAGAATGGAATTGTTGGCATTAAAATTCAAATCTCTCAACCAATATTCAACACATTCTTTCCCAAGAAAGACTTAGAAGCTCCACCCCGTAACTTTTTATGGTTAGTTTATTTCCACTTTTTAAGGTAAAGAGTTGGATTGAGATGGATGTCTTGAATGGGATGTGGCACGCTTGTTTAGCTGACAAGGATATTACGATGTGGGGTAACATTAAGGATCATAATAATTATAGTAGGATGGTTCTCATGATGGATTACATCATTCTACATCATGTTAATTTATCATTCTACATCATGTTAATTTATATTTTAAATGGTGTTTTTTATTAAGGAAAAAATAGGTTCTGATGGGACCCGAAACCCAATACAAAATGGTTTTGAAGGGACCTACAACCCTATTTAAGGAGAGAATGTTGCATTATAGATAAACATAAGCCATTAGCAGCCAAACAAAAATAGCTTTAAGAATACAACAGAACAAACAAGTTGCGTAAGAAAAGGCAAGGGTCGAAACCCCTTAACCGAGTACAAATAGGTTTTACCTGGGATCTTAAACCCAAAGGTTTTGAAGGGATCTTATACCATCAACCTGGTTTTTTTGGGACCATGAACCCAAAAGAGAGTCATTCAACATAACTCCCAGACCCAGCAAGTTGAACCCAACAGAGACAACCCAACCAGCAAAACTCCTTACCACCTTAATATGAAGGAGACCCACCTCCATAGGATCTGAAGGGAAATAGACCACCAGTTGAATTGACCTAACACCGTTCAATCCTACTAAACAACACCTCTCATCTTCTTCAACAAAAACCTTCTCCACCTCCATATAAGAAAGTACCACCTCAATAGGACATTCCAAAGAAGACAAAAGATGTTGAAGTAAGAAACCAGCCTCGCCCAGCCAAGAACTCTCCACCTCAATATGAGAGATCAAGACCAGACCAATAGAAAGGGTCAAAGAAGCCCCCTTCAAAACCCTACCAGCAGGAAGGGCCCACCTCCAAATGGCCAATAAGAAGAGCCACATAGATAAAGAACTGAGATAAAAAAACTTTGCACTGAAAGGAACAAAGGACCCACATTATGGATCCCATAGAGATACTAGCATGGATCACAAAGAGCCTACCACAAACAATCCCCAGCAAGAGCCCAATAGGGGAATCCTGAAAACCAAACCAATGAGCCTCCTTAGCAAAAGTGTCGACAGTCTTGCACCAAGCAGCCCATCTGAAACAAGGAAACAAGGAAGATCTTAAGGCTATGGGTTATGATTACGATGCAATCTTCTTGCAGTACACTTGTCAATTAGTTGTGAAGATCGTTATGGAAATATCCTCTCCTCCCATGTGAATTTTACTTCTTGCATGCAAGGGTGATATGTTCCCTCATAAGACCATTAAAGGAAATAATATGATTGTTGGCCTAAAGATGACAGAGGATCCAAACAATTATGACTCCAATACTGCCAAAGCTTGTGACTATGTCAGAAGAGGTAAGGTAATTTGAACTTTATCTTTCTATATCGATACCAAGAGAAGTGGTTGCATTTTTAAAAAAATAGTGAGAAGCCATTTTGTCATTGTTTTTTGGCAGCCTCAAATTACTTCTTATTCATCTTGTGGCTCTTTGTGTTGTTTGGTAGATCAAATATTATGGGAGGCCAACATATCAAGACCGAACCCATCTCCTATGAAGCTCTCAAATAGAATGTGGAGCTCTAGGATTTGTTTGACAAATTTGGCTTCACTCCTTTCTTCCAAGCAATGAAGGGATATAATAAAAAACTCATATCTAAATTTATTAATTCATGGTATCATGGCGAGGTCACTATTGGCGGCATCTATTTTTGTGTCTCTAATAAATTGATTGCTAAGGCTACGATTTTGTCTTGCAAGGTCCTTAAGGTGGAGAAGAAGAGAAAAGGGGAATACAAAAAGTTTATTGTTTCCTTCTTTGTCATAAAGGAGAAACTAGTTCATCTCCAAAATGGTTACAATAGGGAGAAGCTTCCAACTCCTTCAGCACTGTGATTTTACATTACATGAATTATTTTACTCTTGAAGATAGGTTCAAGACCATTCAAGGATACCATTTACCCATCCTTAACCATTTGAGACATGGAAAAAAAATCAACCTTCCTTTCTATATGTTCTTGTCCCTATAGGCTTGTATTCTTAATGACGCCTACCCCATGCACCAAGGCCTTGTTATAGACCTCTATAAGTATTGTATTACCATGACTCCTACCATCAACCCCAAGGATAAGAGAAATCTTAAAATTAAACTTTTGGAGAGCAAAGCCTTCAAGGCCTCTCATGTTTCTCTGAACAAGTCTAACCCTAGCCCTAGCTCTGTGGGAAAAGTGGGACCTAGGAATAAGGGCAAGACCTTTGTGGAGGTTGACAGCACCCTCTACATGATTTGTTGATGGATTCCCCTCCTAACAAAAAATAGTTGTGAACCCAAGCATGCTTGTGGAAAAGTAGGGAAAAAACAAGAAAAAAGCTAAAGGCCCCATTCCCCTCCCTATTGATCATGGGACAATTGATATCTTCGATGTTGATGGTGGGTATGAGGATAATGTGAGTACTTCTCAATATGACACCATAGGTTTAGGAGGCCATAAATCTTCCAAACTGACCCAAGCCTTGAGAGCTGAGAATTCTAAAAGAAAAGACAAAATAATTTTGGAGTTTGAAGAAGAAGAGAATGATGATGACAATTTTCTTCCTCAACTAGATGATGGTTGGGAGGAAGAAGACTCAGAGAATAGTTTTGAAGAGGATGTACAAGATGATGAAGACATGTAAGAACAAGATATATCTAATAATGGGTAAGATTTGGATGAGGAGAATGAGAAGGATGAGTTTGAGGATACAAAGGTGATGGAAACAAAAAAATTGGTTCCCCCCTCCTCCGAGTATCTAGAAATCCTAGATAAAAATGAGAGTAAGGGGCCTTCGCCCAACAAGGTCTAGGTCACTAAAGAAAAAGATAATACTGATATTAAGGATCTTTAGGCCAAGGTGGAGGAGCCGGAAAAGAAGCTTGAAACCAATAACAACAATGACAAGATGAAACGAATGGAAAGTGTCATTTCAAAAATCATAATGCTCACTAATGGAATAATGAATAAGGGTGTTCTGGGGATAATTTTTGGCCACTCTAAAATCATCAAATAGAAGAAAAAAGGGCTAAAGGTGAGGTGAAAAAAATGAGAATGAAAAGAACAATGATGAGTTGTTGGACAAGGAATAAGAAGCATCCTTAGATTCCCTCCTCATGAACTGGAGCTTAATATGTTAGCTTTGGTGTTATTTTTCTTGTTTTTTATTCTTTATTTTGTTTCCTTAGTTTTATTGTTTTGTTGGGCCTACGTGCCCTTTATCTGTTTGGTCAGGAACACGTGACCTTCAGTTGTTTCTTCTTTTTGTCCTATGGTGTTTTAACTCATGGGATTATGGCCATTTCCCTAATTTCTTAATAAAAAACAATAGACCTCATACTCTCCTTCTACCAATTATATATATTTTATTTTTATTTGTTTTGATTCTTTTTTTAGGTAAAAGTCATTTAGCCTATATATTATATTATTTAAATATTACAATAGTATCAGAGTAGGAAGGTTCTCGCCTGTTGATTACAAAATTTTCTAGGACCAAAGAAAACTAGCTCATATGAGAAGCTCAGCATGATGACTTACAAGGAAAAAAACTAGAGACATTACATAATTACAATTATCTGTAAGAAGCTTCATCAAAATTCTACCATATTATCATAGATTCTCAAACCATGTTTCACTTTGCCACAAAATTCTCATCCTAACACTCCTGAGATGTATCTTCATAATCATTTACATGGACTAAAGCAAACAACAGAGGAGAAGTGTTCACATTGTGATACCTAAGATGAGAATGGAGAAAATAAATGGAAAAATAATTATCCTTTATTCTATTTACTAATTGGTAACCAATTTCTTTAGAATTTATTTCCAAAACTCTGTATAGGTTTCATGTGTAGTTCATTTGCAAAGCTTGCTTAATGGCATCATAAATAGCCACAAACACTCTCTTGTGCTTCAAGTAGCATTTTGGAAACAAACCACCAACCCAACCCTTCCCCTTATCAAATTCATACATTTTTACATTATGTAACAAACCATTATCACTCAAAAATTGGTCGTGGGTCACCACTTCATCTACTATCACCTCTAAATACTCAAAAAATTGCACAAGATCTAAGACATTAGACACAAAAATTGATAGTACCTAGGATGAGAAAATGAGGTGTGGAGCTTGGGGTCGATATATATCTTCACCAAGAATGATTTGAATACAATCAACCACACTTGGGAGATAGACATTAAATATTTGACTCAATTATGTGTTTGTCAGGTACCCATTGAAAGGTTGTTCCCAATTTTGTACTTGAAACGACACCCTAAGATTATTTGGTTGATAACCCATAATTTGGAGGTTGGAAGAGTAGTTGCTGATTTGACCTTGGAATCAGAGAGAATGTACCACCTTGATATACCACCTTTGTGATATATGAACTGGAAAACAAACTGCATTGGAGAACACTAATTGAGAAAGCATTTGGTTTTTCCCTTTTTAATCCCATAGCCTAACATGCTAACCAATGAATATTTGTTGATTGACATCTTCTTAATTAAATTGTTATCTTATCACAACATATGATTGAAGATTTGGCACATTTGATTATAGATTTGAAATACTTTGAAGTGGGCTTTGGCAATATTAATAAATAAGTCTCTAGCCTCAATCAATTAATGATCTTGCAAAAAAACAAGGTTAGTGCCAAAAAAATTGAGTACAATTTGGTGTGAGATGTATACCATCACTATTTTGCAAAAGGTGATATGACATATGCATCTACCATCCAAAGTGAGTCTTGATTTGGCACATGTATTGATAGATTTAAATACTTTAAAATGTGCATTATCAACATTAAAAATGAGCCTTCGAACATGAGAAATTAATGATCTTTCAAGCAAACAAGTTTAGTGGCACAAATTGATTACAATATGATGTGTGACATTTTCCAATACCATTATGTAGAGAGTGAAAAGACTTCCAGGCAAGGTCTGGTAGAATTATGGGGAGGCGCTATATTATTACATTTGATATGTGACGTATGTCTCCACCATCTAGACATTAGATATGATCCATCCTTATATATGATTTGTACCATGTCCTTCATACTGCCCTTATCACACATTTTGAATATGTTAGTACATATTACATGCTTCCTTTATAAATCAATTTATTCAAGATTCCTATTCCACCATTCCCCACCATTCTATAGGAAGTAAAAATGCTTCCAAGTGATATCTAGTAGAATTGCAGGGAGCACTTCTTGGGCGCTATATCATGTAGAGCCTTGGTAAAACCTATTCCCCTCCTTCATTTTCTAACATAACGTTTAGCTTCTCTTGAAGGTTTATAGAATTGGAATCATAAGATAGCTTATTCTTCTTTTTTCTCACATCCCAAGTTTGTTAGACAATCTACCATCTTATTTCCCTCCTTGTAGGTATGATTGATTTGATAATCTTCCAGCTTATCCAATAAAATCTAGAGTTGTTGTAAGATATAATCTAGCTTCCAATTTTGAATTTTCCTTTCCTTGCACACATTAATTAACGCCAATGATTCTCCCTCTATATGAATGTTTGAAAGGTTAAGATCTATAGCCAATTGTAAACCATGAAAAAATTCTTGAGCCTCTATTGCACTATTCATGCCAAGAGGAAGCCAGATTGATCCAAACCTTATCAACGTACCCTTACAGTCTCTGATAGAAATCCCTACTTCTGAGATGCCCGAGTTACCCCTGGAAGCCCCGTCAAATTTTAGCTTGTAATAACCAAAAGGAGGTGGTTTCCATGAAATCTTGCTTCTATCTATTTTTTGTTTTTTTTCAATTGATGTAATCCTCCTTTAAACAAAAGGACAAGTTATGGCCAATTTTTGATTAATTATGCATCCCAAGCAAAAAAAATTGATCCTACATGCTTATATTTTTGGACAAAGGCATTTACTACCTCTGAGATCTTGAATTTTCTATTTTAATCAACAACTACTCACTACTTGTCCTTTTTCTGAAAATGCACTTGTTTCTTACCCACCATATTGCCTAGATTACCACAGCTGGCATGACTCTCCAAATACTGGCAAAAAATGAAATTTTATACAACACTGGCCAACTTGAGAATAAATCCCACATATTATTTGGAAGTAGTGAGTACCAATTCAATTTACCCTTTACAAATTCCCAACATGACTATGCCAAAGGACGAGAAAGGAAAAGGTGATTTGTATCTTCAAATCCACTTTGACATAACACACATTTGAATGATTCTGAAATCCCAAGTTTTGAAAGTCTATCACTTGTTAGGATCTTATTTATGATTTCTAGCCACACTAAACAACCTACCTTTGGTAAAACCATTGCATTCTATCAAAAATAGAAGGCTCTCTTAGATTCCAAGTGGACTCCATTTTTGGAAGTTGCTTTGTATCATAGAAACATGAAACATGGAGAACCATCACTAGGAACCCTTTCTTAGTTATCATTGAAATTTTGGGAATTTGATATCATCAAGACACTACCGTTGGATTACATTTGTGTCCAAATACCAACATAAGGTAACACTCATGTCAATATTTTTCATATCTTGAATTTTAAATATTGGTGAATATTTTAAAACCCTAATTTTTAACAATCACCTTGAATGTAAAAATATCCATAAACCTAGTTTTACCCACCTTATATTAGGTTATAATCTTGCAAAGAATTCATATTCTCATGCAATCCTCCATACTACTTCCAAGTGATCAAGAGAACTCCATATTTGTGTAAAATAACAAGTCAGAACAGTAACTATTATAAATTGGGAGCCTTTAGAGTGATTAAGGCCATGGTTTTCTAGAGATACATCTTCTCCATTCATTCCTATACTCTTTGGCCGTCATATTTCCCTCTTTGAAGCTATAGATTTCTTATTTCCCATTCTCTTATGAATTTTTAGCCCACTACTCATCATCCAAACCCTTGTCTTATATAATTAGAGCCCTTTTTACTTCTTTTTTTCTCTCTATTTTCCTTATTTCTGTGATATCCTTCACCCACTTTTCCTCCATCACACTTGCACATCATCATAGCCTAGCATTTTTCTTAGGGTTTATGTTGTAGGTTTCTAAAACTATACAAACATTTCCATTAACAAATACACTAGGTTGTGCATATTTAGATATTTCTATAGTGTGATTTTTAAGGTTAGAAATGACATCCTATTGGATTGATTAAGGTAGTATCTACAATAGCACACCTTTTTCCTATTGTACCCAACTTTACCTAAGCATATTTGAGATCTAGAGTAGAACACAAGAAATTTGCAAGTGAGAAAAATTAAAAAAAAATAAGTGACTAATTTTGAGAATTTAAAAGCCTTTTGATGCCAAAACACTAAGACCCGAGTGGTCACTAATGTATAGTGTATCACACAATAATAACCATGTTAGAAATATGAAATAGATTGAATAACCCAATGAAATTTTTAAGAGAAAATCAAAGTTGCATAAACTAGAAAAAACATAAATAATACAAACCAGAACTTCGAGAGATTATGCAATATCAAGATGAAATAATTGCATTAAGATCTCCCAAGATCAAAAATACAAGCTAGGTATATATAAATAAGGAGAGGATGGAGGTGGCAAATCAACCAATGAGAATTGACCACCAATAACCACCAATATTAAATAAAGTGATGAAAAAGTAAATACTCCACCCTTAAAGGGTGGGGACACCTCATCACTTTATATCCTAGTTATTAAATGATTAATTCACTATATTATCTTAAGAAAGCTTAATAAATGTGTAGGGAAAACCTATAACTAAGGGAAAAATAAATATCCACTAAGAAAATAAAAACCTACACTAACACCCCCCTTAAGCATAGCTTAGGAGGATGTAAAAGATGATGGATCCTAGAAAATGAGGCCATGTTAGGTACCCATGTACATATCAAATTCCCCCCAAAGAAGAAGGAGGCCCCCCACAAATATAGAGAGAACACCCCAAAATAGAGAGAGAAGAAGAGAAGGACTAAGTATCCCCCATAAAGAAATCCAATGATAGATGCTCAAAATTGGATGCAGAAGATGGTCCATGATCGTCGGACAACATTCCTCTCCTCAAGAAGAAACAAAACCAAAGGTGTATGCAAGCTATCTCCCAAGTCCTAAAAGGAATATTTAGGAAAAAAGTGAAAAATGTATGAAGCCTCTGAACTTAGCTCAAGTGTCCCCATGTTGATGTTGAAATTTGTCACAATCAAATCAAGTGTTCTAGGCCACACTGTTGAAGATTACAAATCAAAATCTCCTAGAGACTAATATAGAACATAAGGAAAAGAATTAGGTATCTCCTCTGAATATGTCTCCTCCAAATGTTGATCCAAAGTATCCACACTCATTTCAAACTATGGTGAATGATCATGAATAAGAGGGTTAGAGTATTCCCTCACAACAAATGAAGAATATAATAAACTTCATCAAAGAGAACATGAATGTAATCAATAATGTCTCCCAAATTTGCAATATGTGCCACTATAAACAAGTTTGAAATACCCATCAAGAGATCATCCCACAAAGCTGAATTGGGAAGAATATAGATATATCTTGCTACAAGAAGTCATGTGAAGCTTTCGAAGAAGCATATCTAGAATCTAAAGTTGCAATAAGTATTGTTGATGAGATATCAATGTGAGGAGGAGAAGCAAGAAGCAAAGTCTCTATGTCATATGAGCATTCAAGACCTGCAAAATACTCAAGCTCCTTTAAAGAAGCATCAACAAAGGGTATATTATCTGCATCATCAACTAGAATGAGGCAATTTGAAGCAAGATCGTTTGGGAATGGAGAAATATGAGGGTCTCCAAAAATGTCCCCAAGTCTTGGTCTAAAGTATGCGAGGACATTCAATGTCCACTATAGCCCACATAGTGTTATTAGCAACATGAGAACCAATCAATCCTAATACATGATCAATTTTATCACCCCATATTTATTTCCTTCCAGGCATGTCTAGTTTAGGCATGAGCCCATGAAGGTAAGGCAAATGTTTGAGCCATCGAAGATGGGTCAAAATGCCTTTTTTCCAAGGCTCATAATTGACCTTATCAAGGATTATCACAAAAGGTTGAACAAAAAAACCACCATACAATTCTTTGAGGATTATAAAAACACTAAATACACTCCCACCCTTTTCACTAGTATCAAAAATCACCCATATTATAATGTTGGCACTTTATAGTTTAGTGCGTTTACAAAACTTTTTCCAAGACACAATGCTCCATAAGCTCAAAATAGTCAATATTAAAAATTATGATATAAAATGAACCTAAGATAAAATCTAGAAAAAATAGCCTTAAAGTTGTGTAGTTCTCTTCACCACCTTTCCAACACCTATTTATTTCCAAAAAATGGAGCATCAAGTTGAAAGTTATGGCCTACTGAAGAAATTAGCAACAAATAGCTTCAACCTGGAATATTTGACAAAAAAAGGAAATAATATTTTCAATACCTTTGTGGATGGAAAATTCTCATCTCTAGTTTTCTGACAATATCTTGTTCTCCAAAAACGGGCATCGTGGCGAAAAGATGATTTTTTTAAAAATAGTTGAATTTAGCTTGGATAGTGATATGACCCTCTTGACAAAATAAAAAAAATTCAAAAATCAAATTCGTCTAAAATGGACAAATCTGAGCTTCAAACCCTTATTGGCAACTATGTCAAATGATCTCCAATTTGGATGAAATGAAAGCCAATCTTGACATTCTTGAGCCTCTTGGACATGTTAGAACAATAAAAAATACTGCAAGTATAACTAGAAATACTGCAATCACCTAAATCTCATAAAAAAACGTATGCAATATAAAGAGGTTATTAAATCTTTGCAAACCCTTTCTGATTCTCAAGATGGTCCAAAACACAAGAGAAAAACATACGAGAATTTACAAGATTTTTACATGGAAATCTCAAATTCTCAATTAAGAATCTAAGTAACTAGATTTATCAAATCAAAAGCTCTTATACCATGATAGAAATCTGAAATAGATTGAATAACCCAAGGAACTTTTCAAGAGAAAATTAATGTTACATAAATTGGAAAAACATAAATAATGCAAACAATAACTCTGAGATATTATGCAACGTTAAGATGAAAGAATTGCATTAAGAGCTTCTAAGATGAAAAATATAAGCTAGGTAGTGAGTTTATATAAAACTAAGGAGATGATGAAGGTGGCAAATCAATAAATGAGAATTGACCACCAATAACCACAAATGTTAAATAAAGTGATGAAAAAGTAAATACTCCACCCTTAAAGGGTGGAGACACCTCATCACTTTATTTCCTAGTTATTAAATGATTTACTTGCTTTATTATCCTAAGCAAGGTTAATAAATGTGAAGGAAAAACCTATAACTAAGGGAAAACTAAATATCCCACTAAGAAAATAAAAACCTACACTAACAGGCCAATAAGTTAAGCAATACAAATACACATATACTAGGAAATAGTCTCGAGTTTTGAAAAGTTCTCATGATCAGTTAAAAATCACCAAAGACCTATTTTCGGGCCATGAATCCATTTCCAATGTCAAATTATGTTCATCATAAGTGATTTAGCTTTATATCTTGGTTTAATTTCTATAGCTTCATTTCATTTCTAGTTTTCGTTCTTGAATCTTATACTTGCTAATGTAGATAAGATTAGGTCACTTTAATTGTATATTTAATAATAAATAGATTGTATTTCTAAGTACATATGAAGATAGTTTAATTATTTCCTCACAAAACAACTTAGGGTTAGATTAAATTTTATCAAGTGTAAAATTATTTATTTTAAGTTGAGAGTGGGCACCAACTAGAGTCTTATCTAATTATATCAAGTACTTTATCCTAATGACTAGTCTTGACCTTCAATTTACCCTTTTCTTGCCCTAAGTTAGATCCAAACTCACAAAAATTCCCCCTTAACTTTGAAAATTCTAACCCAAACCTATGGTTGAATTTACTTCTCTTTGTGACTATTGTGTGTTGATCAAAGGTGCATAAGTGCTTCATTGAACCTTATTGATGCATTTAAAGACAAAAACCTAGCTCATTTTAGATCATTTAAATACACTATCACTTAGATACAATCATCACTTGCAAGACCTCATTATTAGAGCTATCAACTATTATTTGCATCCAGATTATCAAGTAATATTTCTCAAAGATCTACATTGCATAATCATTTAGA
The DNA here is from genome assembly GCA_007115665.2 of Sequoiadendron giganteum. Lineage (NCBI taxonomy): Eukaryota > Viridiplantae > Streptophyta > Pinopsida > Cupressales > Cupressaceae > Sequoiadendron > Sequoiadendron giganteum. The sequence goes on from CM021102.1 coordinate 725,918,636, forward strand.
GCATCTTGCATATTTGGGAGTGTAGTCCTCAGTCTCTTAGCTAGTTTTCAGCTCAATATTGTTGTAATGTTTGACACAAACAAGGGAAGCAATTATTTATACCAAATACAAATCAACAAACACCTGCAACTAGTTTTTATGCTAGAGCAAGTTGAGGATATCAAGGTGGTCTAAAAGTGACATTCTAAAAGGTTACAAAGATTAAATCTATAGTTCTACATCAAATCCATAATACAAGGGTTAAATCCACATTCATGGGATTGATTTCATAGTAATGAAAGTAACCTAATGTGGTAGATAATATCTTTACTAGTTGTAAAGCATAAATCTAATCGTCACTAATATACTTGTATAGTTGGAAAATCATATTCTATCATTTGTAATTATATTTTCAGCTAAGTACCATTGCTTTATTATGTTATTTTATAAAACATTTATCACATTCCCAACCTTTTGAATCTAGAGTAGATTTTCTATACTTGTTTTATTGTATTTTTTACTGTAGATTTATGTAAAAGTGATTTTGTTCTCCTTTTGGTGGTTAAGTCGCCTTATTGAACCTTTTTTGATAATACAAAATAAATATATGAAAAAAAAAGATTAAAAATGATTACTTTGTTTGATGGCTATTTTTTTAATAATTAAAATAAAATTTATTATATTATAAGTTTGTACATTTTTAAAAAAATTTACAAGCTATATTAAGTGGTTGTATTTTATTGCTAAAATCAATTGGTCTATAAAGGGTTTATTATAAGTCAAGTCTTACTAATGTATATGTTCAACATTATAAGGGACATATTTAGGTTTGAGTTCCTATAAAATTCAACTAGATGGGTATTAGACCTAGGTGAACTCAATAGAATGGAGACCTCTCAATTCATAACTCTTAGTCAAAAAAGATTGCTTCTCTCTACATCCTAAATATATTGGGTCAACACTATAAATAATCAATAGATTTAATTTTATTATGCATTTCAACTTCTATTATGTATTGAATAGATGCACATAATGTTTGAATTGAGTGTGTATGCACAAGTACAATCCCTTCTATAGACACAAGATACCAATAGTTACAAAATTAATGGCCTTGTGTTCATAAGTATTAGCTAAAAAAATCAATTGTTTGTGCACATTAAATGCATGGCTGAAAATTATAAATGTACCCTTAGTTCATACCTTAGTTAAAGAAGGCTTGTTATCTATGCATTCTAAATGTATTGTCCCAATACTATAAAAGATGACTTGATAAAGTCACACCTAGTCAAAGAAAAATGATAGCGTACACACTGATAAAATAAATACTCCTTAATTCCTAACTCTTAGTCAAAAAAGATCAATCATTTATGCATCACAAATGTATTAACACAAAACAATAAAATATAACTACATATAACATTCAACTAATAACTTTTACTAAAAAGACAATTATAAACATCCTATAGATACATCAACCCTACACTATAAAATATGAATAAACATACCAAACTCAAAGAAACATCTCCTTGAACCATAAAACATGAAAGACGTTAAATTTCCATTGGCTATAACGATGATAGTATGCTTTTCTAGATTAAACAACGTTAGTTTTTTAACATCAACATTTCAGATCACACTACGTGATCCATCTTCACGATAAGAAAGAGTTGTATGAGAACAAAAATCACGAAATATGATTTGGAATCTTGATGTTAAAAAAACTATCGCACCATTAAAAAAAAAAAAAATCACATAGTGCAATTGAATTAAATCCAAAAACAGTCTGAAAACATAACTAAATAAAGTCACAAAACAAACCATGAAAAACTTCTATATATACCTTTATAATTTAACCAAATGGGTATTATTTTAAACATAAATTTGTCCCCTAATTTAAGGGACCAAGTTGACCTTAGAGACAAAATAACTTACAGTCAAAGGCACAAATGCTAGAAAACTACAACCTGTCTTCGTTGGTACCGCTTACAATTACAACCTGGCTTGACGACAATGAGTACATTCGTACATGCGGCATCATTGGTTTTTGGTTCAAAACGCGGCATGGAAAAGGGCCCTGAGATAATTTATGCTAAAATCTTCGGTATATTCTATATCGTAAACACTGACCGTCTACTTGTTATCACGATGCCCAGAACCAAAACGCGTTTTTTATAATTACCCAGACAAAAAATCACCAACCATCAAACACCTATATATACTCGCACCCTGTCCGTCTCTATCAGGAGCTTCTGTTTCAAAAGTTCCTGATAAATCATTCGTTTTGAAGAAAATGCCTTCGAATCCTCTGCAGGAGAGCCTGTTGGTCTCGGGCGGCGCAATTAAAGCCAAGGGAGATAAGATCACTTTGATCCGGCAGCTCAACAGATGGCTCACGTCTTCCACCACGCTCTTCTTGTGGGCACTCTTTCTCATTGCTCTAACTTCATCCTACTTATGTTTCATGGACAGAAGTCTGAGAAACAGCAGAGAAAATCAGTCAGTTAAATGGGGGGGATCCGAGTGGGAGACCCGGGTTCGAAACTCATGCAGACCAAGAGCACCGGGCGGCAAGCTCCAGGTCCTGGTGACGGGAGCAGCGGGCTTCGTGGGCACTCATGTGACCCTGGCGCTAAAGAAGCGTGGCGATGGAGTCCTCGGCCTGGACAACTTCAACGACTACTATGACCCAACCCTGAAGAGAGCCCGCCAGGCGCTGTTAAAGAGCCGCGGGGTTTTCATCGTGGAGGGCGACATCAACGACCGAGATTTGCTCCTCAGGCTCTTCGATCTCATCTCCTTTAGCCACGTCATGCATCTCGCAGCACAAGCGGGGGTACGTTACGCGATGGAGAATCCAATGTCGTATATTCATAGCAATGTTGCCGGGCTGGTGAACATATTTGAGGTCTGCAAAGCGGCGAACCCCCAGCCGGCGGTCGTATGGGCGTCCTCCAGCTCCGTCTATGGGCTCAACGAACAGGCTCCCTTCAGCGAAAGTGACCGGACCGACCGGCCCGCTAGCCTCTACGCGGCGACGAAGAAAGCCGGCGAGGAGATCGCTCACACGTACAACCATATCTACGGACTGGCTATTACCGGTCTCCGGTTCTTCACCGTCTACGGCCCCTGGGGACGCCCTGACATGGCCTATTTCTCTTTCACCCGCAGTATTCTCCAGGGGAAGTCCGTCACCGTCTACAGACAGAAAGACAAAAGTGCGTCACCGGAACTTGCTAGAGATTTTACGTATATTGACGACATCGTCAGAGGCTGTGTTGCGGCGCTGGATACAGCCGGGAACAGCACCGGCACCGGCGGTAAAAAGACCGGGCCGGCGCAGCTGAGGGTGTTTAACTTGGGGAATACCCGACCCGTGTCGGTTACTTCTATGGTTAGTCTACTGGAAGGGCTCTTGAAGGTGAAGGCAAAGAAAAAATTTGTGCACATGCCTGGAAATGGTGACGTGGCATTTACACATGCGAATATTACGCACGCGAGGGCTGAATTGGGGTATAGTCCTAGCACGGATTTGCAAACGGGGCTTAAAAAATTTGTGAAATGGTATCAAACTTACTATGGTTATCACAAAATTTAACTCAACGGCTATTTTTTTTTGGTTTTGGTGGGGCCCAAAAGCTGAAATTGGCTTTGGTATTCTTGTTGGGATAATTCTGCTGCTGACCTGGCACGCCAGTCAAAGGAGTCTGACGTGTTCAAGCTGTAAATTTTAATGGTCAATTTTATTTTAATTGCACTATTCCAATATGGACATACTACAAATTTGAAATGTTTACTTTTAGAACTTCATAGATCAATAGAATTGTGACCTCACTTTCCACGTCAAAAGCGTTCATCGGTTCATAGTCCGTTTATAGTTCTAGGTCAAAAGTGTTTACCCCTTTAAAAAAAACTTTTCAATTGACCTAATTATTTACAGTAAATAAAATCTAATAGAAAAAACATTAAAACATGTGAGAATTTGTAAAGAAAAATAAGAAATCATGTGAATTTGTCAACCAAAGCATTAACCAATTACAATAATTATTCACACCTAAAGTTTTTTTTTTTTTTTTTTAATTAAGTCTAGTCTTATACCCCGAGTCCATGGAGCAGGTCATTGGCACACTTTGAAATTGACCCCGTTAGCCATTTATATAAGAATCCTAAATATTTTTAAGGTTTTAATTAAAAAACTTGCAAACAAATCCCTAATTTTAATTGTTATGCAAGGAATTTTTCGAAGACTTTGTTGTATTTGTCTGAAACATGATCTTGTCATCATCAATATTTTGTAGGGTTTCAAAATATAACGATTTCTAGTTTCAAAATTTTACCTTTTTTGCGAGTTTTGCTTATTCTCAAGGTAGCGTTACTTCAATACTTTTGATAGGGTGTTAAGTTTGAATCTAGTTCAATTTTATTTTCCTTGAATAATTTAATCTCACTCTAAATATTGTATCTTGAGGCTAATTTGAACGACGGGTAAATACTTTGTCACTTCAGTCTAATATTATAAGTGTAAGTTCTTAAGTACTTTTCAGATTTCTCTTGGGGGAAATTTCAAGTTAAAATTCCAAATATTTTTGTTCTGAGGGCAACATTTGCATAGTCACATAGATGTTTTTGCTTAAGGAATTATTTTAGCTCACTTAGGTAGTTGGTTTTTTTTTTTAGAGATAATTTTAGCGAGGAAATAAATGTTTTTCTTTTGGGTCAAATCAAGCTTATGCTCTTATGTACTTTTGCCATGAGAAAACATTTAGGTTGGACTTGTAGATATTTTTTTTCTTTAGGATAATATTTGTTGAATTATAAATATTTTTGTTTTTGGGACAAATTTATATTAGAATCCTAAATATTTTGTTCTGGGGGTCATTCTATGTCAAACATGCAAATATTATTGTGCTAGAACAATTTAAGGTCAGGTACAAAGAATATTCTCAAACATGTAGGTAATTTCATGTTGTAAATGCATTTTGTTGAGATTTGTGGTAAATTTTGTTTTTCAAGAAAATAATTTTGGCTCTAATTTGTAGATTTTTTTCCTCCTTATAATTTCAGCCCTTGCTAGCATTTTGTTTTGTGAGCAAAACTTCCTCAGGCTTGTGAGTTATTGTTGTTTATAGGGTAATTTTCCTTTGGAATTGTTATGAGTTTTATGTATGAGGCAATTTTAGCTCGTAGATTTAGTTGTTGGAAGAATGATTTAGTTGTTGGAAGAATGAAGGAGACCTTTGGGTTTGTTGTCATTGATGCCAACGTTGTTTGGTAACTGGCTAAGTAAACTATGTATATATACTGATCTGGTATTTTGATCTGGAAATTCTCTCAGTAAAAGACAATTAAATGAGTTTTTGATATGTTGCTCAGGAGTGTCAGTTACAGCTATGAACGAGCTTTCAACAATTTTGGTTGATCCAAATGAGATACTAAATGACAAAAGTTCGGCATTCTTTTGGCCGACAGGTTTAAGAACTGCTTGTCTTATGAATGTTTAAAGTGTTCCTTATTAGGTCTAGGCCGACCTAATTTGTGTGACACGTTTTGTTTTGTACACCAAAAATATTTTTTAATTGGGTTGACAAGTCATTTTGAATTATATATGTTCACATCCAATTAGGTTGACCTAATTGATGTATGAAGATGTAGTTGTATGTATGTATGTATGTATGTATGTGGAACATACTTATGAGAAAGAAAGTATGTGGAACATACTTATGAGAAAGAAAGTATGTATGTGGAACATACTTATGTGTGTGTGTGTGTGTGTGTGTGTGTGTGTGTGTGAATAGATGGAGAACAGTGATGTGAGCTATGCGATAAGTGTTACAGTGTGAAGTTATTGATAGTTGTATACCTGCAATCAGAGTAGGATTTTGGTTTTCCAAAGCTTAATTGGAATTGATCTCAACACTTTGAAGGTGTGCTTCATCAGTTCATCTTTTAATAGTGAGCCATACTCTTTGTATCTTAGTGGTAAGCCATTTTAAATTCACCTAAGATTGTGAGCCTTTCAAGGACAGTGTGTCTTGGCAATGAGCGTTGTAATATCTTGTAACCGATTATAATATATTGTGAGTTAATCTTCATTACGGTTTTTCCCAGTTTGGGTTTTCCACGTAAAAATCTTGGTGTCAATGTGTTATGAGATGTTATGATTTCTTACATTTTTTGGTTTACAATTGCAACTAGATGTTTGTTAATAATTGGATGGTTAGCAATTAATTGTGTTAGCAGAATACTGATTCACCCCCCCTCTCAGTATTCGGTGTATTCAACAATTGGTATCAGAGCCTGGTTCCTCTGAAGAAGTCTTGTAGCTTCAGGAAGGTCCTGGAATTTGAATACATGGCTAACAAAAACTATCTTGTTCCTCCAAAATAAATCTCTGCATCTGAGGAACTTCATGGTGCCCTTGAAGAATTGGACAATCGTCAAGATGAAAAAGAAACTTGAAAGAAGCAAATGAATGCATCAGAAAACTAAGAGAACAAATCAAAAAGTTCAAAGAAAGGCATAGAGAAGTCAATGATCAGTTGAAAAAGGATAATGAAGACATTACTGGACTCAAGGTGCAAGTGGAAGAGAAGTAAATAGTTGAAGAATGTCAGAAAGTTGAAATTCAGAATAAAATTGATGAATGTACAAAGCTTGAACAAGAAGTGTTAACCCTAAGATCTGATCTCGAAAAAAAAAAGGCTCGTGAAGAAAAATTCAAAACAAGTTCTACAAGGCTTGATGAGTTGATTGCATTTTAGAAACCTTCTAAAGACAAAGGTGGTCTAGGACTTGAAGAAGGACAAATTTTAAAGGCAAAACAAATTATCAACAAAGTGGAAAATCAAAGGAAGACTCAAGGCAATAATAAACAGATCAAGAACCAAAGGAGCAATACCGAAAGGATTCCTATTTGACAACCTAATGCTCAAAGGTACCCATCTTTTAATGGTTTTTGTTTCTCATGCAATAAATTCAGTCATAGAGCAACAAAATGTAGAAGTAGAATGAATCAGAATATTGGATTCTTTGCTAGACAGTGCTTTACTTGCAATAAGTTTGGACATAGAGCTACCGAGTGTAGAAGCTAGATAATGTTGAACAGATTCAATGCTAGTAGAAGGATTCAGTCTTTTCAAGGCTATTGCTATACATGCAATGTCTTCAGACTTAAGGATAATTAGTGCAAATCAAGGATAAATACAAATCAGTTAGATCAAAGATATGTTGTGTGTTACATTTGCAACAAACCTAGACTTATCTCAAAATTTTATAGAAGCAAAATTGTGAAGAAATCTAATTTGAAACAAAAGAACAAACCTATGAACAAAGTGGATTTTATCGAGGTGAGAAAAGAAATGGAAAATATTTAGAGGAAAAAAGAAGAACCTGAGAAAAAGGATGAGTCAAATGCATTTGTACCTGCATCTGGTGTAGATACCTCTTCTAAAAAATTTACCCAATAGTGGTTTCAGGGGGAGTAGTTATAGAGAAATCTAAAAAGCCCCCGATTTATGAGGTGTCAAGCAGTGAAACAAGGATATATGATGAAAGTTGTCATTCTGAAGATATTGAAGAAGTCTTTGGCGAAAAATACGCAAATCTAGAGAATTGTGGAACCTTTTTGGGTTCACAGTGTACTTTATAAAGTGTTTATCAACTTTTAAGGTTGGAATGCATTAAATGCGAATTAGGGAAAATTTAGTAAGTCATAAAGCAAGAAACTAAGTTGAGCTAAAGCACATTTGCACAATTGGGAAGAAGCAGAGCGAGCTAAAGAGAGTTGAAGGCGATTCAAAGTATTTTGCATCAAAACCCTAGTTCTCAACAAAGCTTGGAAAGGTATTTTTCGTTATCTAAGTCTTGTGGATTCTATGTTGAAGCAACTTTCTCTTAAACATATTCAATTTGTTTGAGGAGAAATGGCCACTCCTACCGTTGTGGAAATCTCTGAGAGACCCCGACCCAAATTTAGAAGATTTTCTTAGAAAGTTTATGAAGTGGATCCCATGGGTGTGTTCTCACACATTCTGAGCAATGTGCTACCCATTGAAGACACAAGGACGTATATTTATAAGAAGCTAAAGTAATTCAATTACCAAGAGCTTAAGGATTTATGGGATATTGAATTGACAGGAGATGATCTATTGTTCAAACTAGAATATGAAAACCTAGTTTTGATGAAGCTAAACGTTTGGAATTGGTTTCCAAATTTTTCCAGTGAGATGGAGGCAATTTTTTTTAGGATGGCTCTCAGTAGGGTGCATATAGATTTTTGTGGACAAGTGTACCATGGGTAATCAAAAAGGAAGTGATTCAAGCTGTAACTGGTCTTTGTGATACTAGATCCATTCCAGTTCTAAAGGCTATGAAGAATGATGTAGTCATGAAGCTGACTGGTGCTACATTTGACGGAAGAGCTTTAATTACTAAGCCTATCTCAAAATCTTTTGTCAAGTATGTTGCTATCATGATTGGACAAAAAATTTACTTCACCAATTGAGGGAATTCTATATCTGCTATGGTAATTCACACCGTATTTGAAATGGTAGTAAATGGGAAAGATTTTGATTTATGTGAGTTTCTTAGGCTGCAACTTATGGATAACTTGACCATGACTAAGGCAAAGAAACACCCCTTCAAATTTGGCACATTAGTAGTTTTTCTACTATTCTATTTTTTGAGGGAGTTACCGAGAAGGAAAGACATAATATGGGAGAACAACAGGCCGGTTGCACATCACTCTTTTATCATTTGAACAGTCTTGGAGATCTCAGGGTACAAAACAATGCTTTGACTACTTTCTTTGCAATGTTCTAGAATGAGATGCATGAAAGAGATCAGATTCCCAAGAGCCTGGTGAAGAAATATGAAAAAGATATAACCTTTCTTGTAACTATAGATGAATGTATCATAGAGGTTTTTGAATCCATAATTTTATGGATTGAACCAATGGGATATGAAATTGATGTAAAATTTGTGGAGAGGTACATTGAAATGTTGTTGAGCAGTCCTAGGGATCTCTCTTTACCTAGACATGGAACATATGAGGAAAAATCCAATGAAGTGCACTTAGAAACTATAGCATCCAAAAGAAGAAAGAAGGTTGAAGCATTCTTCCAAGGACAAACTTTCACTAAGGATGATATAGATCAATTAAAGGAGGCTCTTGATGAAAGAAAGGCTAAATCAACTGAACAGTCCTCTAGACCTAGGAAATCAGGAAGATTATCTTCCAGTGTTGCACCTCCTCCAATGTTGCTACTTCCAATACTGCTAATGTTGAGAAGAGAAAGAACAAAGAGCAAATTTCCCCTGCATCAGTTGATGTTGCTGCCCCTACTGGTCCCAATACCTAGGCATCTAAAAGAAAGGACATACCTCATGTTGCACCATCTATTGCTTCAGGAAGAAGAAGAGTAAAACAAATGTCTAATAGGGAAAGAAATCTAAGTGATGGAGTTCAGGCAGAAATAGATCTTGGCGTGAAAGAAGAGCATTAGCTTAAAAGAAACAAAAGGATTAGTACCTCCAATGAAGAAGCTCAAACCAAAGTTGATATCTCTATGGATGAAGAGACAGAGGAAGAAGAGGATACTTACATAATTCATGTACATAAGAAGAAGAATGAAGAAGGCCCATCTAATCATATGGAGGACATGCCTGGCTCTCCTCTAGTAAGTGATCAACCATATTTATATCTAGGAGCCTTAGCAAATAATATGATTGACAATGATCTCATGCCAACTGTTGAGTTGTTTGATAAAAATGATGAAGGAAAGGAAAACATAATTAATGCATTTATTCAATATATAGTCATTTGCAACATAAGTATGGAATCTATACAGACCAAAGTAACTAAAAATGTCTAGAAATAATTAGTACATAGAAGGCAAGAGGTTGTAAATGTTGAAGATAAGATAAGAAATGATGCCTTAAATTCCTATGGTTCCTCTCTTTCTGAGATAGAAGCTGCCAATCTACTAAAATAATGCTCTACTATGTTTAGATTCAAGTAGAGAGTTAATATGCTAATGACTAAGGATCAAAAGAATATGGAAAAGGTAAGACAAGAAACCTAGGACGTGATCAGACAATTGGCAAGGAGTTATGGGGCAAGAACTAGCTCTTTGTCTCATACAGATCAAGCACAAATACATGTTGATGTTACAGAGGTGATGGATAATCTAGTCTTGGAGAATGTTGGTGAGATACATGGTGTTTCAAAGACTCTTTTCTTTGACTGATATAGAAGAGACGACTAGCAAAAGTTCTGATGATCAACATAGAGATCATATCGATGATAAGCAAGAAGAACATCATGAATCTAGTGGAAACAGGGATGAGAAAAATAAAGATAAAAGTGAAGGAAGCAAGGATAAAAAGAATAATGATGACAAGGATGATGAGGATAAAAGGGAGAAAGGAAACAAAGAAAAATCCTCTAGAAATTCCTTCGGAGAAGAAGAAAAAGAAAAAGAAAAGGAAAAAGGAGAAGAAGAAGAAGAAAAAGAAAAGGAAAAGGGAGAAGAAGAAGAAGAAAAGAAGAAAGAGGAAGACAAGAAAGCTATTCCGGCTAAGAAGATTAAAGGAGAAAATCCTAAAGTTCCTGAGTTGTCAAAACCAACTAGAGAATCATCTAGAAGCACTCTCAAAGGTCTTGTATCAAGGCAAGCGATACTTCAGCATGTGCTTCCACCCTAGCTAATTAAGTTGTCATCACATTCGGGTATGTAGATTTGACCAAGATTGCACCAAGTGATAGAATAAAAATAAGTGGTACTTTTCTCAACTCTATCACACAAGAATTTTTTGAATCATATCAGAAAGGAAATGAATTGATAAATGAAGCTATTAGAGCTTTACAGGAGACAACCCTTGGTGTCACAACCGATAATTCTTTAACACCAATTGAGAACTTAAAGCTTATAGTTGATTCAATCAAGGAATACACATCTAATCTCAAGGTGTAGACTACAAAATAATTGGATTCAAGTCTTCTAGAGAAAAGACTTATGTTTCTACCTGTAAAGAAGATTTTGGTACCCACTTAGGGTCTCTAACACTTCTAGGGTTTTTCACCTAAGAGGATAGAGAGGGATACCAAAAAGCATATGATTTAAATTCAAAGAGGGGTTAGGGGCTTAAATTTATGTGTGTGGAATGGCTTTAATTCTAAGAACGGAAGATAGAAACTAACTATTAATGTAAAACCTAGAGAATGCAACTATGTTGGAAAACACATTAAGATATGCAAATGACCTAAGAAATGTAAACAAACTGTAACAGAAATAAACAGAAATGAAGGGGTGCACCTGTAGGTTGAAGAGGGATGGCACGAAGGTCTAGAATCCTGGAAAAATTGTTGCAAAAGTTGAGGACACTTACGCCATTCTAGGCGACCTAGGCCTTTTGTCGGGAAAATCTGTTGGGACCCGTTTCTGCCAAAAGGGTACTTAGATCTACAAAAATCCAAAAAATGCATGTATGATGGGACTAGGTTGCCACTAATGGCAACCTAGTCCCTTTCAGCCTTTCAAGAATTTTGAAAGTGGAATCTAGAGCTCTCGATCTGCACATTTTGCTTCTTTGGGTGTTTGGATCTTAAACCTTGATTCTCGGCATGTAGATGCCTTTTTGTGTAGATTCTTATCCTAACCAACAAGGAGATTCCCTAAACAATTCGTCAATCCACTCTTGAGTTATCTCCAAGCTTCCAAGATACCTAAATCTACAAACACACAAGGAAGGAAGAGGAAATGTTGATTGTTACAGTATAGGGGCTTGCCTTGGTCAATCCCCTTTTAGATAATCAAATCAAATGAAGAGACAAGATAATAGAGCATGAAATATGAAATGATGAATTCAATACCTTTCCATGATGAATGATCTTGTGTTGTTGCAGAAATCAGCCCTTGAATGCCTTGGAGAGTTGTCTTGATGACTTGGAATGTAGAAACCCTAACTTGCTTGAGAAGAAGAAGAAGAGATGAGAGATGAGAGGAGTGTGAGTTGAATGATGCATGATATGTCTCTAATGAGAAATTAGGGTTTTAGGATTATTTATACAGTTTGTGCCCTAATTTTCTCAAAATAACACCATACAGGCCAACCTTAGGGTTTTAGAGACAGAATCACGAAAGAAAATTAAGCTTATTTCAATTTTTAAGCCACGTGGGACTAGGTCTCCCAAGGTGGCGACCTAGTCCACCTGGGCATTTTTTATTAGTTGTTGGGGATTATTGTGTGGTTATTGATGCTTGTCAGGATTGTCTCACAAAACACACTAAAATAAGGCATGTATGTGTATTAAGGGGTCATTATAGTATAATAAATGGTTGATTTGATGATGACAAGCCTAGGAAAGCATGAAAATTTTTTACAACACCTTACAAAATTTTGGCACTAAGCTTGGAAAGAGGTAAAAAGAGGCTAAAAAAGGTCCAAGATCCATAGGCTAAGGTGCAAATGAGTGAAAAGTGTCAAAGGCTACACTTTTTTGTGACACATTTAGCCCCCACTTTAGTGAGATTATGAACTTGCTTCAAACTCACACTAAAGTAGCCCGATGGAGATGGCGAAGAACGGGAAAGAAGAAGAAGGTAGTCAAGCCCCCATGGATTTGAGATTCTAAGTCAACTTGACATCAGTACAAAAGACATTCAAGGGTGAATGCATTACAACAAAACGAGATACATGATCATGCAATGACAAGGATTAGTTATGAAGAGAAGAGAAAGGGTGAAAAAGATGCGCTCACTTTGGGGCCACAGAACATCAGTCGTCCACGAGGTGAGAAACATACACACGGTTGGTATGCCACAAAATAAAGTGATGTTGATGGATTGTTCAAAGGGATTTTTCTTTTGTTCATGTGTTCTCTCATCCTAGGGAACATTATGTGTAATGTCACCAAGAGAGGAGAAGTGAAAATGTACTCATATTGTATCCAAGAGAAGCAAGGGCTCATCTTGTATGCAAAAGAGGAAATTTGCAGATCTCTCATCTTGAGCAACATTGTGTGTAATGTCTCTAAGAGAAGGAATCACAAGAAAAAATAAGATTGCACAATGAAATGTGAGTGGTGATGTATGCCCCCACTTTAAAGGAATTGCAAAACATCATACTGTGAGCAATTTCTGTAAAGTAAAAGAGGAGGAGGACATGAGAGCTTGTTCGGAAAGCCCTATACCAAGTCATATGTTTATGATAAGCTATGTCATGAAGAGGGGAGTATGTCAAATGTGATTCATCTTAAGACATTTTGTCTACATCCCAAGATTTATCTTATATGTTCATGAAAGGTTAACAACAAGTCGAAAGAGACAACGACAAGTGACATACCAGGGAAAAAGATAACTAACCCCTTGCCCCCACTTAGTGCAAGACAAGAGTGAGCCGAAAGGGTGGGTAAGATGCAAGGTTGAGTGAAAATTTATATCAATTAGAGGAATGAGGTTCCCCCACATAAGGGAGAGCACGAAACTCCTTAAGATGCTGGATTTTTCTACTCAAGGCCTTACACTCATTAGTGTGATGACCATGAACTCGATGGTAAGCACAAAAGGAATGTTTGTTAGAATATTTCTTTCGATTTCGTAGAGGGAGAGAGATCAAGTGATCTTGGAGGAGTCTCAACAAGATTCCCTCTTGATCAATGGTAGAAGGGGATCCTTGGGTGTGTAACAAAGAGGAGTCTTGTTTAGTATAGGATGTCATACTTACGCAAGGTGCTATAGATTATGAAATTTTGTGGACTCCTTTGGAGGAGTGTGTAAAATCTGAATCATGAGTGGGTTGTGAGATAACATTGGATTTACGCAAAGATTCCTTTTGTTGGTGTCAAAGGATCACTTGTGAAGGTTGGTTTAGAAGGGTGATTTGGGAGAGTGTTGATGTTGGAAGGTTTGATGATCTCAAAAAATTGAAAAAATCCAAGACCATGGTTGGATGTTTGTGTGTTAGGCTCGATAGGGTTGCAGATACCTTGTTCGTAAGCACCACAATCTTTTCCACTATAGCCAAGTTGCTTCATGAGCTCATAACCTTTTTCATATATCTTTTGCAGCACTTTTGGATTGGGTGAGGGTTCGTTGTTGGCATCTTTGTCTAAAGTGGGTGAGGTGGATTTTTTCGAAGGATCGGTCGACTCTTGTGTGGCCAAGACTACGTTCCTCATTGGAGAGTCTTTTCTTGTGGTCTTAGATTCTCTTAGAAAAGGAGGTGTTAAGTTCAAGGAACCCCAATCATCATGCAAGGACTTTGGTTGTACGGGTTTCACAAGATTGGGTGGTGTGGAAATTGTGAAGGGTTTGGATTTGTTTTTCTCTTGAGTTGTAAGACACTGTAATGTTCAGTATCTGTGTCAAGTATGTAAACATTATTGTTGTAGATGTACTTCATCTTGTGATGAAGATTGGAAGGCACGACATTCATTGCATGAATCCATGGCCTATCTAAGATGAGGTTAGATGAAACAACATTAGACATAACATGGATCAATGTGTCTAATGTGGCCATTCCAACTGTAAGAGGCAAAGTGATCACACCAAGCGGTTTTTGTCCTACACTGTCAAATCCACTAATATATAGAGAAGAAGGTTGAATTTTTGATTTATCAATATGGAGCCTATCCAAGAGATTGACACTACACACATTGACAGCGGAGCCATTATCAACAAGGGTTCACTTGATCCCTATGTGTTTGTATTGAGATATGATCATGAAAGCTTCAGCTTGTTTTTGCACTTCCAAAGGAGGGAGCTCACTTTGGTGGAAAACAATGTCAGCGTGTAAGCCTTGAATCATAGTTGTTATGTCATTGAGTTGTGCATTAGAAGGGACAATAGTTTGTTCTAAGGTTTCCTACATCGTGTTGTGATAGTGAGGGGAGGCTTGAATAAGGTCCCATTAAGATATTTTAGCAGGAGAATTTTGTAGTTGATCAACAAGGTCATACTCCCGAAGGATGGAATTTAAGCGAGGGGCGGTAGGTAGGATGGGAGGAGATGAAGGTAAGGAAGTGGAGGTTGATGGTTGGGATTGTGGATTGTTGTGAGTGTAATGTGTAGGAGCAACGGTATCTTGACTCGGTTGGTGCAACACATTATGGGTAGGCGGGTAGAGGGTAAATTCAAGTTTAGGTTTGGTTGAAGGTGGGTAAAGGGTGAGTTGAGGTTGAAGAATATTAACATCCCCTTGGGAAGGAGATTCTATGTTATCCTTTTCTTGCATCATGATATCCGCCCTAGGAGGAGAGATTTACTAAGAACTACAAGCCTCATGTTCTTGACATGCAAGGATTGGTTATGCTAAAATGACTTCATCACTATTAGGGGAATGATCAATGATGGGATTAATAAGGGTGGGAGGGATAAGAGGGGAGTCTATTTTATTTTCTAAGATCACATTCTCTTGTTCCATACTATCTATCCTATTAGGAAAGTTTGGAAGAGGCTCATCACATGCTTCATCACAAGGATAGGAGGCATCAAGAGAGGCACCACTATGATTGTCAAATAGATTATCCCAAAGGGTGGGAGAATTGGAGAATGGAGGGTCAAGAGTCTCATGAATTTTAATGGTTATATCTTCTAACATCGACCTATCCACATTGCATCGAGGAGGGATATGAGAAGAACAAGTTTTAGGATCATGGGTATAGAGACTATGTAAGGGGATGATGTTTGCATTGTGTTGTTTAATTTTTTGAAAAGGGGAAGGAGGATGAGGAAGACAAGAAGGACCATCATTATCTTCAATGGTTGTGTCTTCTTTAACTAAGATACCTTCATCACCAATGGGAGAGATATCAGGAGAAGCACAATTATGATTATCATGATTATCAATGTTTGTATCTTCATCGGTCAAAGCTTTAGTGGATGAGCTACAAGAGATGAAGTCATCAAGGGATTCATCTAAAATGTCCAAGTCATCACTACTAAATGGATTTCTATCTCTAATTTTGTGAGTGGGTGCATGTGATGTTGTTAATGTTGTGTTTGCGTTTTCTAAAGATTCTAATTTAAATGATCTAGGAATTAATACAAAAAATGAAAATAACTTAATGCTATCCACAAGTACCATGAATGCTATCTAAAATGTAAAAAAAGCTATGTAAACTTAAAATTCAATGTAAAGGAATAAGATGAAATTAAATTTTCAGATTTCAAGCAATGTAATTTACTGATTATATTATGCAATGATCTGAAAATAAAATGTTGGAAATGCAAAATTGAAAATGTGCAATGCATGAAATGAGATAATTTATACTAGATTTAATAAAATGCATGGTATAGAAACACAACCCAGTGATATAGATAGATAATGGCACAAAACATAAGCATAAAAACAAATTTTTCGGCCCTGTAAAGGACAGATTCAGAAGCCTAAAGGGACTAGGTCGCCTAGGGTGGTGACCTAGTCCACCTGGTGTTTTTTTTGGGATTTGGAAAAATATTTTGAGGGATTCATGTGATTTTTGTATGGGGTGATGCAAACCTAAAATTAAAATACATAATTTCATAGATGTGTAATGTTCTAAGATGCAAAAATGCAACCTATTATGCACTTTCACTAATACAAAATTTTAAAACCCTAGAATGCAAATGAAACAATGCACAATGAAATGCAATACAAACCTAGGATGTGAAAGAAGACCAAATCATAAAAGAGGGTGTAGGAAAGTCGGGTTCACCAAAATGTAACGAAGATTTTCGTACCACTTAGGGTCTCTAACACTTCTAGGGTTTTTCACCTAAGAGGATAGAGAGGGATACCAAAATGCATATAAGTTACATTCAAAGAGGGGTTAGGGGCTTAAAGTGATGTGTTTGGAATGACCTAAATGTTGAGAACGGAAGATAGAAACTAACTATTAATGTAAAACCTAGAGAATGCAACTATGCTGGAAAACACATTGAGATATGCAAATGACCAAAGAAATGTAAACAAACTGTAACAGAAATAAATAAAAATGAAGGGGTGCACCTGGAGGTTGAAGAGGGATGGAATGAAGGTCTGGAATCCTAGAAAAACTATTGCAAAAGTTGAGGACACTTATGCCATTCTAGGCGACCTATTCCTTCTATCGGGAAAATCTATCGGGACCCATTTCTACCAAAAGGGTACTCAGATCTATAGAAACCCAAAAAATGCATGTATGGTGGGACTAGGTCACCACTAATGGCTAACTAGTCCCTTTCAGCCTTTCGAGAAGTCTGAAAGTGGAATTTGAGGTCTCGATCTACACTTTTTGCTTCTTTGGGTGTCTAGATTTGAAACCTTGATTCTCAACCTGTAGATGCCTTTTTGTGTAGATTCTTAACCTAACCAACAAAGAGATTCCCTAAAAATGCCTTCAATCCACTCTTGATTGATCCAAGCTTCCAAGATACTTAAATCCACAAACACACAAGGAAGGAAGAGGAAATGTTGATTGTTAGAGTATAGGGGCTTGCCTTGGTCAAGCCCCTTTTAGATAATCAAATCAAATTAAGAGAAAATATAATAGAGCATGAAATATGAAATGATGAAATTCAATACCTTGCCATGATGAATTATCTTGTGTTGTTGCAGCAATCAGCCCTTGAATTCTTTGGAGAGTCGTCTTGATCACTTGGAATGTAGAAACCCTAGCTTGCTTGAGAAGAAGAAGAGATGAGAGATGAGAGGAGTGTGAGTTGAGTGATGCATGATATGTCTCTAATGAGAAATTAGGGTTTTTAGGCTTATTTATACAAGTTGTGCCCTAATTTTTTCAAAATGACACCATACAAGTCAACCTTAGGGTTTTAGAGACAAAATCCCGAAAGAAAATTAAGTTTGTTTCAA
This sequence comes from Sequoiadendron giganteum, assembly GCA_007115665.2. NCBI lineage: Eukaryota > Viridiplantae > Streptophyta > Pinopsida > Cupressales > Cupressaceae > Sequoiadendron > Sequoiadendron giganteum. The sequence continues at coordinate 725,936,444 of CM021102.1, forward strand.
TTTTTAAGCCACACGGGACTAGGTCGCCCAAGGTGGAGAGCTATTCCACCTAGGCATTTTTTATTAGTTTTTCGAGAATTATTATGTGGTTATTGATGTTTGTCAGAACTGTCTCATAAAACACACTAAAATAAGGCAAGTATGTGTATTAAGGGGTTAGTATAACATAATAAAGGGTTGATTTGATGATGACAAGCCTAGGAAAGCATGAAAATGTCTTACAACACTTTCGCACAAGGCTTGGAAAGGGGTAAAAAGAGGTTGAAAAAGGTCCAAGATCCATAGGCTAAGGTCCAAATGAGTGAAAAGTGTCAAAGGCTACACTTTTTGGCGACACACTACTAGATAAGTCTGCAATTACACATGATAGAGCTTTGCAAACTTTGAAAGAAGTAAGAGACTTTGATGAGGAAGATCAGTTGCTATCTGTCTATTGCATGAAGTGGCCTAAAACCACTTGAGGTATCAAGGACTTAATGGACTCAATAGAGTCTCATCTTGTTGACGACTCTAGAGATTACAAGGTTGCAGATGATAGAAACTATATTGGTTAGGTTTCTATTGTAGATCTTCGGAACAAGTTTTTTATTCTGCGGAGGCAAAAAGAATATGCAATAAGGCATTTTGGCCAACTTGGAGACCTTGTAATGTCCAAACATGTCTCTGTATCAAGTACGCTGATAGATGCAGAAAAAATTGAGAAGATGAAACTAATTTTGTCCACTCTAAAAGGAGAAGAATGCCTAACAAAACTAGAATCACTGCACAAAAGTATTACCAGAGAAAAAGGAGTCTTGGACGATGGAAAGCTAGCTTGGGAAGCAATTCTCAAGGAGTTACAAGGTGCCCCTAGTTCTTGATTGAAAGTTTCTTTTACTTTTTTCCCATCCTTTGTCCTTGATGTCAAAGGGGGAGAAGATTATGTATAGAGAAGGGTATGTAATATTTTTGTTTTGGTGTTTTTTTTTTCCAAAAATAGTTATGTATTTTTGCATATATGAAAGGGGGAGTTGTGTGCATTATTGTTGCACAATTTTGATTTTGAAGAAAGTTTCATTTTTGGCACATGTTGACATCAATGACAAAGGGGGAGATTGTTGGAAGAATGAAGAAGGAGACCTCCAGGTTTGTTGTCATTGATGCCAACATTGTTGGGTAATTGGTTGAGTAAACTGTGTATCTATACTGATCTGGTATTTTGATCCGAAAATTCTCTCAGTAAAAGGTAATTCTATGAATTTTTTATATGTTGCTCAAGAGTGTCAGTTACAACTATGAACAAGCTTTCAACAACTTTGGTTAATCCGGATGAGATATCTAAATGAAAGAATTTTTACATTCTTTTAGCCAACAGGGTTAAGAACTGCTTGTCTTATGAATGTTTATAGTGTTCCTTACTAGGTCCGGGCTGACCTAATTTGTATGACACATTTTGTTTTGTGTGCCAAAAAGATTTTTGAATTGGGCCAACAAGTCATTTTTAATTATGTATGTTCACATCCAATTAGGCCGACCTAATTTATGTATGAACATGTAGCCGTATGTATGTATGTATGTAGAACATACATATGAGAAATAAAGTAGAGAAAGTGTATGTGAATGGATGGAGAATAGTGATGCAAGCTACACGACAAGTGTTACGGTGTGAAGTTATTGATAGTTGTTGTATACCTGCAACCAGAGCAAGATTTTGGTTTTCCGAAGCTTAACCAAAACTGATCTCAGCACTTTGAAGGTGTACTTCTTCAATTCATCTTTTGGCAGTGAGTCATACTCTTTGTATCTTGGTGGTAATTCATTTTGTATTCACCTTAGGCTGTGAGCCTTTCAAGGATAGTGTGTCATGGTAGTGAGCCCTGTAATATCTTGTAACCGGTTATAATATATTGTGAGTTAATCCTCACCGTGATTTTTTCTAATTTGGGTTTTCCACGTAAAAATCTTGGTGTCAATGTGTTATGACATGTTATGATTTCTTTAATGTTTTGGTTTATAGTTGCAGCTAGATATATGTTAGTAATTGGATGGTTAGCAATTAATTGTGTTAGCAGAATACTAATTCACCCCCCCTCTCAATATTCGGTGTATTCAACATTAGCCCACATATATACTCTGTGGTTTTTTGTGGGAGAGGGTAAATTTTGCTCATAATTTTTCAATATTTATTTTTGGGGCAAAAGTAGCATAGGATCATAGATACTTCTCTTGATTATAAATGTAGTTCATGTCTGAAAATGTTTTGCTAGAGTGAAATATTTCTTGAGGTGGGTTTTTTATTTTCTTGCTGGTAGAAAATAGGTTTCTACTCCATTCTTTTGTCTCTCTCTATGCAAATTTAGACTATTTTATATGGAAGTTTGTGTTCTGCTTAATTTACATTCTTTTGCTTAATTTTTGTGTTGTCTCTATCTCGATTCTTTTGCTTAATTTACATGGAAGTTTTTAGGGGTCTAATTAAAAAACTTGCAAATAATTTTTTTTGTGCATTGGAAGCAAGATTAAATTAAGTTAAAATGGTATCATTTTTCTTTTTCGTTTTGCTCAATTCCCACTATAGTATTTAAGGTTTTTGCACAAAATTATGCAAAGAAAGTTGTTGTGAATATGAAATTAGTCTAATTTATTAGAACTTGTAAGATGACCTAATTTCTAGGTTTCCATATTGTACTTGTTTACCTTCATTTCTAACAATAATATAGATGAAAAAATCCTACTAAGCTCCTTATGTAATGAAATTCCTACTAAGCTCCTTATGTACTTGGTTTTTGAGAATTTTTTCACATTTATTTATTTTCTTCCCAGTGTTGCTTCTCTCATAGCTCACATAATCCTCGACACACCCAAAATCTATCTTGGATCCACACCAAAGAAATCCTTTAAACCCACGAAAATTCATCACTCTTCCACCAAACCCGAATTTCATTCATGGCCCAAACCAATGAAATCTCCTTAACCCACATAATTTTTTTCACTGTTTCTCCACACCCAAATGTTGTTCTTGACCCGAACCAATGAAATCTTATTGACTCGCCTAATGTTTGGCTCTTTCTTCTCACCCAAAATTCCATTTCCATTAAAAGCAACACCATTTTCATTTTCCTTTATTCTACTAATCAAAACCAAGGAAGCTCTTTTTTTCCTTCACAAATTGATGGGCAACTGCCTGCAAGTTGTTTGGAAATTAGCACAATTTTTGTGAATGCCTGTTGAGTGGTTTCTTCCATGAATTGTCATACTTTTATTAAATTCACATAGTAGTATTTGAGTGATCTTATACAAAATACACTCACTTATTAGCCACTTGTCAGTGACCCTAAAAAAAAATTCAAAGTAAATTGAAATCAGGGTTTACTTTTGACTCACATGGCATTACTTTTTTCATAAGTTAAATTAGCTTAGTTGATAACACTTTCTTTTCTTTTTTGTTTCTGCTCAACGCACATTGTAGTATGTAAGGATCTCATTCGAACATGCAAACATAACTTGTACTTAAGTTGGAAATTTGAAATTTACTCTAATTTACTAGCAAATTTTAATTGGCTCTAGGATGGACACCATAGCACATAGCCTTGTCTTGAGTTGCCAAAGTGCACAGTAAGAGTCAAACTCACATATAGCAAATCTAAAAATTCACATGTACTTGAGGGTAGGCAAAAAAGGTTCATTCTTTTTTATTATACTAGATTCTTTACCTTACCAATCTCAGTGCTATTGATGGAAACTATTTCTATCAATTTATCATTTTTTGTATTTTAAATCAGAAAACTCATCTTCTTGTTAGTTTGAATTTTCTTCTTTTGGCCCCTATATATTGTAAGTCAAGGTCTTTTGTATTACATTTTCAAAATTTACTAGTCCACAGATCATCATTTTTTCTCTCTATCCTATAGTCTCATTCAAGTTTTTTGGAGGTAGTTCTTTACATCTTGTAAGTCCATAGGTAGTTGCTTGCATGTTGTGTGAATCTTTTAGTTCTTACTGAATTATTACTCACATTTTGTAATTCCATAGCCTCTTTTTTATTGTTTTTCCAATTCTTTGAATTTTGTGAGTTTTTTTTTTGTTATTTCATCAAATCTTACTAGCCTGCAATCTTCTGTTTAAACTTGGTGTAATTTTGGGAGTTGTTTGCATTTTTATAACTTTTTGGGCTTTATTGCCATTTTTCCAAAAACACAAAAAATTGTTCTCAGTTCTCTAATCAGTCCTTGTTATAGGAGCAAGTACTTCTAATTGGAGGAGGAGGGAGAGGGTCATATCAGTGCAAGTGAAGTTAATTGTTTGACAAAAAAGTACAAGGTGAGATTCTAGAATCAAGCTTCTCATTTCTTTGCAATGGCATAAAAATTCTTGAATATAGTAAATGTAAAAAAAGCTATCAAAAGGATAGAACTTTCATTCTTTGAGTCTATGTGAAAATTATGCCTTCCAAAAATTTGTAGACGATAAAGGAGAAAGTTAATTCAAGAATCTCACTTAATTGACTACACTTGTACTAATATGGTCACATGTCTCCTAGTGTAACTAGAATCATTCCTTCCTATTATAAGGACAAGTTCAACAAATGAGTACAATGAATGGCATATGCTATGTAATTCATAAAACTGAAGCAATTCAAGGCGATAAGTAGATTACTATCGCAATCATTTCATTGGCAAAATGTTGCACAAAAAAATATGCATTATTGCAATCATGTGATATGTAATTCCTATGCAATATTTTGCTCTAAATCACATTGTATAATTTAAACATATTTCTTCCCATTTCTATAGTTTGAATTTAAGACCCTATTTTTAACCTCTACAAATTATTATAACTTGTCGATACATAGGTTACAATTGCAACTGTTCTATATGCATTTGATATGCTCGATTGGCCAATCACATTCTATAATTTAAATATATTTATTTGTAATTCTATAGTTTGAATTTAACAACATATTTAATATTCAAAAATTATTATCTCTCTTTTCCTATTGGTAATAGTACCTCTATAATTCATGATTCTTTAAGGAAATTAAAAAAGTAGGATGGCATAGATGAATTTAGGTGAATATTCTACCATTAAATGCAAATTGTGAAAGGTTTGTTGCACGACTAGTAGGTATAGAATCACCCAATACATATTTAATGCATTAAATGCCAACATATTCAAGGAGAAGCCACTGGAACCGTTGTGTGCCTTTGTGTGCTCATTCTCCTTTGTTTATTAGTTTTGTTGGTGTAATTAAATATTTTGTACCTTATCCTAGGTCATAATTACACCTTAGTTAAGTTTACTTAGGGACCACATAGGAGTTGTTGGAGAATTTCCACCTTTGGTGGAAATTTCTTCTTATTACTTTATCACCTCCACCTTTCATGGACATATCATGTGATTAGGTTTCCACCTTTTGTGGTAGATCCACTATTTGTGGTGGTTATCACATTATCACCTTTCCACTTTAGGTGGAGTGATAGTTTTTCATTGTTGTCTCATGTCATAAGATTATGACACTTGTCATAATCTTATGCACTCCTATGTTCTCACCTTGGCTATATAACCAAAGAGTCTCTCATTGTAAAATAAAGCAATTCCATTATCATTGACATTGAATACAGTTTATTCTTGTCAAATTATTTTCTCTCTTCTTTGTGCTTTCTATTTGGTCCATAGATCTTGACATCCATAGCCAATTCTAACATGGTATCAGAGCATGTTTGATTCTAACATGGTATCAGAGCATGTTTGATTCTAACATGGTATCAGAGCATGTTTGATTCTAACATGGTATCAGAGCGGGTTGGGTGCCATTGGAGAGTCTTTTTTTTTAAGAGAGGTACCAGATTTGGGAAAGTTCTATTTTTGGTTTTTTATTGCAGGTTCATATCGGAGCTTGTTGGAGCAAATTTGAATTCACCATTGCATCCAGAAGGCTCGAGAAAGTCAGATTTGGCTTTTGGTTCACTCAATTTGATCACCATTTGCATTTTTGACAAACAAGGGTTTGTTGAAAATCATTTTTTATTGGAGCCGTCACCATTTTTGCTTCAAAAATCCAATTTTTGTTCATTTGCAAGAAAAACGATTTCTGGGTTTTGTAGCCAGCGTCGAAATATGAACTGTATATCTTTTAGATTTTTCATATCTTGCATAGATCTAGAGAAAATCGCAGTCCGAAAAGCATCAAGCGTCATTTTTCTCTTGGCTGAAGGTTTAAAAAAATCAAATTTTCATCTTCTGTTTGTTGGATCAAAAAACTATTTCTATGTTTTGTTTCTAGCATCAAAATATTTTTGGGTTTTTATTTTTGTCTACAAACAGTGAGTAAATTTTTCAAAAATCAAATTAGAAAAAAACGTTTTTGTTAGAAAACTCGTTTCCTGCAAGCTAAATTCAGTTTTTTTGAAAAATTCATAACTTTTGGTTATAGTGTTCGTTTTTGGCAAACGAGATATCATCAGAAAGTTGGAAGGCTCAACTTTTCAGTGGTGCAGGTTTTTTGCAGAGATTTTGCAATTTTGTACCATTTTTTCCAGGTTGAAGCTAGATCATTGTTTTCAGCCTCTGAACTCATATCTTTTTGCGTTAGACTCCAATTTTTTCCCAATTTGCAGCATTGGGAAAGTTAGTTTCGAACACTTCATAATGGTGTAGGCCATCTTTTTAGATTTGGTCATCTACACAAATTTGAGTTTATTTTTCATCATGGAGGCAGATGTGAACATTCATTAGTGCATGCACTATTTACTTTTTTGCATGCAATAGGTTTGCATTTTTTCCTTAATTTATGCATGTTTTGCATATTCTCTTTTTACAGTCATGGGATATTGTAATAAATGAACTTACATAAAGTTCCATACGGGGGCTTCTTGCATAATAATCTGATTAGAGTGTAGTTTCACTTTGGTCTCATCTTTGTATTGATGACAACTCGCATTAGTTGTATCTGGATTATGTTGTTTCGTTTGGCCACATCTTGCACATAGTTTGACACATTTTGGTTCGCATCGGTTCACATCTCAGATTGAGAGCCTATGGTTAATGATCTTGAATCACATCAAATTCATATTGGATCACATCTTAGTTTGAGGGTCATTCATTTTATGGTTAATGTTCCAGAATCTTCATGGTACTTGCTCCTATGGATCAGTTTTAGTCATAGTTTGGCATCGGCATCGAGATACACATAGCTTCCAAAAAAATTCATCATATCATTCCCTCTTATGGGGGCATCATTTATTTATCTACTGTTGCTTCATGGATTCTAGGGTTGTTCCAGTTTGTCAGTTTTTCAGTGTTCCTTGGCATCGGGTCTATTGTTGCTTTATCATGATTCCACCTTGAGTCAATCAGTGACTCGCATATGGTCTCGGTAGCAAACATAAGTATCTTTCCTTGCTTGTCAGATTGCGGATTCTAGTGTTACTCCACAGTGTACTTCCAGTGTTTCTCTTGCAACAAGTTATCTCATTGAGGGGGGGCTACCTTGTCTCTCTTCTACTTCTCTCTTATGGGGGGGTCTTTTTCCTCACATGGGGTTTTTACCTTCTCATGCATCATTGAGAGCATTTATATTTTGTATTTCATCTCTCTTTTGGGGAGGAGTTTTGTCCCATTGGGTTTTCTCCTTTTCTCCGTTTGTGAGAGATTGCATTGCATTTGTACATGGGTACCTAACATGGCCTAGTTGTCGGGACCCATCTTGCATTGTTTGCATTTGTGTACATTCTCCCTAAGTTGCACTTAAGGGGGGGTGTTGGTGTAATTAAATATTTTGTACCTTATCCTAGGTCATAATTACACCTTAGTTAAGTTTACTTAGGGACCACATAGGAGTTGTTGGAGAATTTCCACCTTTGGTGGACTTATCTTCTTATTACTTTATCACCTCCACCTTTCATGGACATATCATGTGATTAGGTTTCCACCTTTTGTGGTAGATCCACTATTTGTGGTGGTTATCACATTATCACCTTTCCACTTTAGGTGGAGTGATAGTTTTTCATTGTTGTCTCATGTCATAAGATTACGACACTTGTCATAATCTTATGCACTCCTATGTTCTCACCTTGGCTATATAACCAAGGGGTCTCTTATTGTAAAATAAAGCAATTCCATTATCATTGACATTGAATACAGTTTATTCTTGTCAAATTATTTTCTCTTCTTTGTGCTTTTTATTTGGTCCATAGATCTTGGCATCCATAGCCAATTCTAACATGGTATCAGAGCATGTTTGATTCTAACAAGTTCCTACCAATAGGTAGGTTACTATTGCAATCATTTGATATGAATTTGCTATGATGTAGTGGCCAATCACATTCTATAATTTAAACATATTCTTTTGTATTTGTACAGTTTGAATTTAAGAACTTATTTTTTATATTTAAAATTTTGCATTTATCTATTTTTCTAATGGTAACAATAGCTCTATAATACATTTTTCTTTAAAGAAATTCAAAATAGGATGACATAGAAAAAATTGGATGGATATTTTAGCATTAAATTTAAATTATGAGAGCTCTTTAACTCATTTTTCTTTAAGGAAATTAGAAAAATATGATGATAGAAAAATTTGGGTGAATATTTTTGCATTAAATGTAAATCGTGAGAGCTTTGCTGGTGGAATGGGGGGTACAAAATCACTGAATGCATAGTTAATGCTTTAAATTCCACTGCATTCAAGAACTAGCCACAGGAAGCGTTGGATGGCTACGGGTGCTCATTGTGCTTTGTTTATTATCGATTAATGCATTAGATAGGAATGTAAAGTCTTTGTTTATGTTCACCTAAACTTCAAACTTTCAGTGTTGTGTGCATGCTAGTGCAACAAGAATATCCATTCGTGTCTATTGTTAGAGTCTGGAAATCTTTGCTGGAGTGACATCTTTCTTGAGATGGGCTTTTTAATTTCTCATTACTACATTTTTTGGTTACAGTGTAAAAGAAAAAGCAAACTGCCGTGAGTCTACATTTTTTGGTTTGTTCTAAATAATATTACTTGGAACTGTTAAGGGATTTCTAGTGGGTTTTTTGTTGTTAAGCTCTCACAATGTGCATTTAACGCCAAGATATTTGTCAACATTTCGTTAACAAAGCACACAACTTCATGTTATGGCATTTAACGCATTAACCATACATTCAATGATTTTTTAGCCACTATATTGAGTTAGTAGATTGCCACCAAAGCTCTCGCAATTCGCATTTAATGCAAAAATATTTTCTCAAATCTATCTATGTTACCTTAATTTTTTTAATTGTTTTAAAAAATTGAATTATAGAACTTCTCTAACCATTACAAAAACAGGTCAATAATAATGTCTAAATATGAAAAATATGTTAAATACAAGCTGTACAGAAATAGAAAAATATATTTAAATTATACAGTGTGATTGGCCAAATGAGCAAAGAAGATTCTCATTCAAGTTGTTTTACATGCAAACAAAACTACATAAGAATATTGTTTCATCTTTATGAGTAACATAGTATATATCATTCATTGTACTCATTTGTCTAATTTGTCATTGTATCAGGAATCAATAATTGCAAGTGCACTAGGTACAAGTGTACTCAATCATTCAACGAAAAAGTGCAAGGTCATATTTGTTGGGAATTTATGCCTCAACTTTCTAGATCCCTTTCGGACTTGGGCGATTTCTCCATGTTTTTGGCCTTTACCATTGCACCGCCGCAAGCTTACTTTGGTGGCGTGGTTGAGCGTTTTATTGCTTTACCGCGAACCACCCTGCTTGGTTTAGCGATTGGACGGTGTCACTGCCTTACCACGGCAGTCTCTTCCCTGCTTGGCAGTGGCACAATGAAGGATCGACGGTCCGCGTGGCTGTTACCTCCTTACCACAAGGGTCACTCAGAGGTGGCACGGTAGCGTGATTAGCGGCGCGCTGGCAGATTGAAGTTTTACCTCCTTATCACGAAGGTTGCTCATCGGTGGCGTGGTGCCGGAGTGATGCATTAGCTCCTTACCACAGGGTCTTTATCTAGTGGTGGAGGTAGTGCAGTGAGTAGCGCGGAAGTGGTCGCTGGTGGTTGAAGGACGACAGTTATCTTTGGCAGTTACCGCCTTATCATGGGCGGTGAGAAGTCTCACCGCAGTGGCCATGGTAAGACCGTTGGTGGTCTGCCAGGGTGGTCACTGCCCTGCCGTGAGGTGGCCTAGCGGCCTCCACGGTAGCGCGAGTGTGACCGTCGACCGTCTTCCTGGCAGTCATTGCCCTGCTGCGGGGTGGCCTGGCGGCCTCTGTGGTAACATAATTGACCGCAATGGTGATGCCAGGAAGGTACCTCCTTACCACGATTGGCATGTCAGAGCTCGGTGGTAGCACGGGAAAGGCCGAGAGTGGGTCAAGTGGGCTCACCGCCATACTACGGTGAGTATTTGGACTTGGAGCGGTAACATGGGGGAAGCCTGTATGAGCTCAAAGCTCGTTCGGCCAAGCTTGACCGAGCTTGACTCAGAGTCAAAGAAGCGAACGAATGTTAAGGCCACACATGGCAAGGTCTTCAAGATCTGGTTGGCCAAAAGCTAATTTTCTAATTGCGATAGGCTGCATTATTTGAATGGAGGTTAATGGACATGTATCTACAACCAATTTAATGTTGTGCGGCTTGATGCATTTTTAGCTAGATGGTGCACATTATCAGAGAATGATGGAAGCTTGTAGGTACAAAAATTAATTATCCTGTTGGTTGTTGATTGCTTGAATGGGCAGAACAGGTAGGCACACAGTTAGAGATTATAAAGTAATCTTGTGTGCAAGATCAAGGATAATGAGCGAAGATAAAGAGGCTGAGAGTGTTCGAGCGGTTTTTGAACGGTGAACACTTTGACTCTCGGATCTAAAAAGATGTGAACCTAAGATGCCTAGAGGTTGGGTTGGCCGTGAGGCTGGCTGAGACAGTCAACTAAGGAGTTGAAGGGAATCTGTATAGTATGTCATTTGAAGACATTGTAACTGTGTGAATATTTTGTATATTGTGTTGCTTGCTTTCTCTAGATGAAGCAAGATGTGACTCCTGTAAAGGCTATGAGCCTAAGATTGTATTGTAATTGTTTTTTGTTGCTAAATAATACACTGGCTCTATCTTTTGGAGTGTGAGGTTTTTTACCTGAAAAGGTTTTCCCCACGCATATATGTGTGTCTACACGTTTGTCTTCCATGTTGTTTGATTCTACAATCTGAATTTGTGCTTGTGTTGATATGTATCTTGTTAGCATTTACTTTTCTCAGAAAATCAATGGGGGATCCACTGTGCTTGTTTTCGTTTTATGGCATAGTTTGTGTCTTTGATGTGATTTAAAGAAATGAAAATCACTAAGGTACTATTGTTTTAGATGTTTGTTCTATGATGACAAACCCTTTGTATCCCCAAAAAGTGGTATCAGATTTGGTTAAGGGAGGTCAAGGTTTGTTCATGATACCAACAATTGGTATCAGAGCCTTCTCTTGGTTACTGAAGTTCTAGGTATTTCTCTTGTGACGATTTCTTAGCTTGGAAAGCTTGAGGAAATATGGAGGAATTTATTGCTGCTTGATCTTTCAATGAGTGGAATTTCATGCTTCTTTGATTCAACACGTAGATTGAAAGACGTTGGAGATACTGGAATTGATCATATTGTGGCAATGTGGTTTGAGGCTCCTGTTTGGCAGCAAATGATCTTGATGCAAGGGTCATGAGGTATGTTTATGGTTGTGTTGCAGCAAAGCATGGGTCATATTGGGTGTCTATGTGACAGGTTCCCTAGCGGTATGGAGTTGCTTGTGTTGTTGTTTAGCCATGGAGTATTGTGCTTGTGTTGGGTGTTCTAATTGCATGAAGGCTATGAAGTTGATCTGGGTGGTCTGTAACTTATGTATAGCCTATCTCTCTCATATGTTTGTGCATGGTTGTGGTTTTGGAACTGGTATTAAATGGACCTGTTGTTCTTGCTTATTTGTATCTTGCACTAGCATGTTTCAGTTTCATGTCTTTGGCTCTAAAGGTTTTTGGTAGATTTTCCTAAAATTCTATGATGCATATTCATATTTTTTCATTGTTCTGGTTAACCATGATGGTTGTGTGCAGACTCTTGAGTCGTCCAGATGAGCAATGAATATGGAGGTGCATGGGTGTTTTATAAACACTTTGGTTTTGTAGGTTTTACATGGTTAGGGAAAACTTGTGGTTTGTGGAGTTGTTATTCAGCCCTAGATTTTGGGTTGTGACTGGATGAGATGGTTGCAGTTCAACATGTTTTGAGGAGTTGTGATGTCTTCTCTGCATAGGAATGTTGGTATGTGTTTTTTCATTCAACATTCTTGTGGTGTGTTGCTTGTTGGTTTGCCAGTGCTTGAGTTATGGACGTGATTGGCAAATCGGATCTGTTCCTAATCTGGTGTTTGAGTCATGTTTGTCTACTTTGGCTTTTCTCTTTGATGATCTCAGTTTTGCAGTTTCCAGTGCGATGATAGATTTGAAGGTTTCATTGGTTGCATCCACGAGTTGTGCAATGTTGTGGGTTGTCCTTACCTACATGTTTGTTGTGAGACAAGTCGGAAGTGGATTGTCAATATCCATGAGGTGTAACAGTGTGGTGCAGATATGTTAGCTAACCTTGTCTGTGGTCACTTGTGCATTGGTGTGGTTGTTTTGAGATGAGAGGAGGAATGACGATTGAGTACTTGAATAGTCAATTATGGACCAGTAGCATGTGAATCACGATGTCATGGAGAGCTTGGTACACTAGCATGTGTAACCTTTTGACAGTGATGGTGTGGTCTACGTGATCTGGTAATCTTGGTGATGTTCGGCATTGTTGTCTGATGAACATGTTGTCATTTGTACCTGGAGGTTTTCGGATCAACAGATGTTTGGTCATGATATTTGGAAAGCTCAGTATCATGGTTCAATGGGATCTTTAGCAGTGAGTGTGGATTCATCACTTGTTGGTGAATGATCTTCTTTAGTGTTGCAAAAGAGTTCTTTCACATTTGCATGGTCACTATTTGAATATTTCCAGCATCTTGGAGCCATGAAGGACCTTTGTAGTCTTTGGCTGAGATGTTGGTGGTGCTTGACAGGTGATTTTGGTTTAGATTTTGTTTGCTTGATGTCATGTGTACTCTTGTGTGTGCATTAGATTTTTGGCATGTTGCTTTGCTCTTGAGACCATGGATAGTTCACTTGAAGCATGGTATCTTCTAAAGGGTATGTGTAAGATCATGATGTCATGATAAGCTCTTGGTTCGGCTGGTTTGGAGCTTTGATAGTGGTCTGGGGTTTCTTTATTTTTTGAGTACTCTGGTCATATGCTTGAGGACTTCATGTTAAGTGCAGTAATGCAGATTGGAGTTAGCATGAAATGATAGGTTGTTGGTGCTCATGGATGCATGGAGAATAAGGTGAGGTTTGAATTCTTTTGAGAATGGTGTTGTTTACAGTTGAAAGTACGAGTAGCCTACACCTTGGTTGAACGCGAGTTTAAGAGAGACCGGTGAGGAGATTGTTCTTGGGTAAGTCATGGTGGATTGTATATCTTGGAAGAACATCGTTTTCCTCTTGGTTTGCTCAACAGTGAAGTTTATTTGAGAGGTATTTTCCCATTATATCTTTCAGAAGTGTTATATTCTTTATCTTTCATAGATATGAATCTTGAGTTGTTGTTCTGAGATTCTGTAGGATTCATAGTGAAAGGTGGACAACATACTGTATCTCCCTGTTCTTTAAAATACTAATAGGAGATGTTTATATGGTTTACTCTGATCTTATTTGAGATGCATACATTCATGGAACCGTTTGGGTGTTATTATGGCATTTCCTTTGGGATGTAAAGAAGATCACTCTTGACACAACTGGCATTTAGAAGTGTATGTAGGAGGATGCTACATGTTATGATTTGTTGTTTTCTCTCTAAATTTGGTTTTTTCTTCCTGGATGTTCATTTGACTTTAGATGTATGTGGATCCATGTTGGTCACTAGTTTTTGCTCATGTGTTTTCACTTGGGTGATGACACGAAGGTTCTTGTGTTTCCTTCTTCAGTCAGATATGGAACCTTGGAAGAATGTGGAAGACTATTCAGAGAAAATTTTCTTGCATCAGGTGGTTGTAGGTTGTGCATATCAGTGTGGATGTTCCTTGGAACTACATGGTTACATTTTTCTATGTGCAGAGATTGGTGGACTTGGTATCCCTGGATCACTTGTGATGGTTTCTTGTTTGTTGGGATGCTAACGAAGAGACGCGTTGAATGCGCTCATTTTGGTTCTTTGCATTCATCTAGATAGTACCGTTGCAGTGGGAGTACCTGGATGTGTTTGGTCTTTTGACTGGTTGACACATGGTGCTTGTATTTTGTTGTTGATGGGTGAATATGTGATGGAATGAGTCTACTAATGTGCATACCTTTGAGGTATGGGTGATTGGATGAAATTGCATGAGTTGTGGGTGTTGGTTTTCAGTCGCATGGATTTGATCAGTTGGATGAGGGTAGTCAGTTGTACGGTTGCTTTTGTAGCTGATGGTTTATCTTGTTCTGGAGAATGGTTTCTCGTTCTATGTTCACGTTTTGAGTGCTTTGTTGTTGCTGCTATGGTGCCTTTGCCGCCTAAAGGATCTGATTCTTGTGTTCTGAAGACTGGTGCATTTACGCCTTGGCTTGTTCCTTTTTTCCTGTGGTGGGTGTTTGGAGTCGTTGCCTGAGATGGTGGACATTTATCGGATGTCATTGCAGGTGTCTTGGTTGGAGCGTGAAAGCATGGTGCTGGTCCTTATTCGTGTTTTGGAGGAAGCCAGTAAGTCTTCGTCAAGTGGCATATTGTTGGGAATTTATGCCTTAATTTTCTAGATCCCTTTCGGACTTGGGCGATTTCTCCATGTTTTTGGCCTTTACCGCTGCACCGCCATAAGCTTACTTTGATGGTATGGTTTAGCGGTTTATCGCTTTACCACGGGCCACCTTGCTTGGTCTGACAGTTGGGCAGTGTCACCACCTTATCCCTGCGGTCTCTTCCCTGCTTGGTGGTGGCACGATGAAGGCTCAGCGGTCTGCATGGTTGTTACCTCCTTACCGCAAAGGTTGCTCGTAGGTGGCGTGATATCGTGGTTGGCGGCGTTTTGGTGAAGCGAATTCTTACCTCCTTGCCATGGAGGTTGCTCATCGGTGGAATGGTGGTGGAGCGATGCATTACCTCCTTACCATGAGGTCTCTATCTGGCAATGGAGGTAGCGCGGTGAGCGACACGGAAGTGGTCATTGACAGTTGAAGGACGACAGTTATGTTTGGCGATTGTCGCCTTACTGTGGGCAGTGAGAAGTCTCACCACGGTGGCCACAGTAAGACCATTGTCATTCTGCCAAGGTGGTCACCACCCTGTTGTGGGGTGGCCTGGTGGCCTCCATGATAGCGCGGGTGTGACTATCAGTGGTTTGCCTAATGATCACTGCCCTGTCGCAGGATGGCCTGGCGGCCTCCATGGTAGCACGGTTGATCGATGATTCCATGCGGTTACCTCCTTACCGCAACTGGCATGTTAGAGCTCGGCGGTAGCATGGGAAAGGCTAAGAATGGGTCGAGTGGTCTCACCGCCATACCATGGTGAATGTTTGGACTTGTAGCAGTAGCCCCGAGGAAGCCTATATGAGCTCAAATCTCGATCGGTCGAGCTTGACTCAGAGTCAAAGCAGTGAACGAATGCGAAGGTGACACATGGAAATATCTTCAAGATCTGGTTGGCCAAAAGCTTATTTTCTGATTGTGATAGGCTACATTATTTGAATGGAGGTTGATGGACATGTATCTGCAACCGATTTAATGTTGTGCGGATCGATGCATTTTTAGAAAGACGCTAGACATTATCAAAGAATGATGGAAGCTTGCAGGTATGATAATTAATTATTCTATTGACTGTTGATTGCTTGAACGGGCACAACAGGTAGGCACACGGTTAGAGATTATAAATTAATCTCGTGTGCAAGATCAAGGATGATGAGCGAAGATAGAGAGGCTGAGAGTGTTCGAGCGGTTTTTGAATTGTGAACACTTTGACTCTCGGATCTGAAAAGATGTGAACCTGAGATGCCTAGAGGTTGGGTTGGCCGTGAGACTGGCTGAGACAGTCAAATGAGGAGCTGAAGGGAATCTACATAGTATGTCGTTTGAAGACATTGTAACTGTGTGAATATTATGTATATTGTGTTGCCTGCTTTCTCCAGATGAAGCAAGATGTGACTCCTGTAAAGGCTATGAGCCTAAGATTGTATTGTAACTATTTTTTGTTGTTGAATAATACAATGGCTCTATCTTTTGGAGTGTGGGGTTTTTTACCTAAAAAGGTTTTCCCCACATATATCTTTGTGTCTACACATTTTTCTTCCATGTTTGATTTTGGAATCTAAATTTGTGCTTGTGTTGAATCTGTATCTTTTTAGCATTTACTTTTCTCAAAAAAATCAATGGGGGATCCACTATGCCTGTTTCCGCTTTATGGCATAGTTTGTGTCTTTGATGTGATTTGAATAAATTAAAATCACTAAGGTATTTTTGTTTTAGACATTCATTCTATGATAACAGACCCTTTGTATCCCCAACAATATTATCAAATTAACCTTATCCTTTATTTGCAATGCAATAAAAATTCTTGCATATATATATTAGAAACAAAGCTAATTGATGTAGCTCTTTTCATGAGCTTTATTGATGTTTATTCAAAAATTATACTCATTTGTCTAATTAGTCCTTCTAATAGGAAATAATACTTCTAATTAAAGGAAAAGCCAAAGATATATACTAGTACAAGTGTAGTCAATAGTTTCCCAATAAAGTACAAGGTGAGACTCTCAAATCAACCTTGTCCTTTTATTGCAATGGCATAACAATTCTTGCAAACATCAAATGCCAATTTTTTTGGAAGAAATAGAATATTCATTGTTGCAATATATGTACACCTTATGTCTTTAAGAAAATTGTAGAGCATAAAGGACAAGGTTGATTCAAGAATCTCATGTTCTAATCTGTTGTTCAATTAGACAAATGAGTACAATGAAAGACATATGTTGTGTAATTCATAAACATAAAATAATTGCTACCAATAAACGAGTTACTTTGCAATGAATTCATTAGAAAAATGCTATAGAGAGAAATATGCATGAACCATGCATATTTTGAAATCAGACATGGCAATTAACAAAACCCTCAATATGCTTGTAGCAACTTTTCTTGGAATGTGGTGGCATTTAATGCATTAACTATGCATTCAGTGATTATGTACCCACCAACCTGCTAGCAAAGCTCTCACATTTTGTATTTAATGACAAAATATCTGCCCAAATTTATCTATATCATCCCATTTTCCTAATTTCCTTAAAGAAAAATGAATTATAGAGCTACTCTTACCAATAGAAAAAGAGATCAATGCCAATTTTGAAACATATTAAAGATAAGTTCTTAAATTCAAACTATAAAAATACAAAGGAATGTGTTTAAATTATAGAATGTGATTTACCAGCGCAATATAGAAAATGCATATCAAATTATTGCAATAGTAACCTATCTATCCCAAATATCTAAGTGAATTGCAGTAACTTAGAGAAGGAAAAATTGGAGAAAGATAAAGGACAACAGAAAATGAAATACTGTTTAAATATGTTTTAAAATATCTTTAATAACAATGCAAATCCAAATACAATTACAAAATATAAAACAAAATTTTTGTATGTATAAAGACATAACGAGTTATAGGGCATTATTTAAAAGAATCAGTAGTACTCCCATGCAACTGTTGATGGATGTCGTTGCAATATTTTGATGGTTGTTGTAAAGCTCTACCGATGTGCATATTATGCCAAGATATTTGCCCAGATTTTGGTGACAAAAGACAAAACTTCATGTTACGACATTTAATGAAAATATGTTGTTAAATGCAAACTATAGAAATAGAAACAAATGTATATAAATTATACACTGTGATTGGGCAAATGAGAAAAAAAAAAAATATGATTCAACTTGTTTTACATGCAAACAAAACTACACAAGAATATTGTTTCATGTTTATGAGTAAAATTGTATATGTTTTTCACTATACTCATTTGTCAAATTTTTCCTTGTACCAAGAATCAATACTTGCAATTGCACTAGGGGACAAAGATCCACATTGCTATAAGTGTACACAATCATTCAACAACAAAGTGCAAGGTCAGCCTCTCAAAGTAAGCTTATGCTTTCTTTTGAGTGCAATAAAAATTCTTGCATATATGTATTTCATAAAGTTTATAAAACATGTTTTTATTTTATAACATTACAAAACAATCAAATAATACTGCTTTGTACTTTCTCTCACTACCTAAATCACCTATACTTCAAAGTTTTCATTTAGTTCATATAACCATAGATCAGTTTCTTCAAGCAACGTTTACGCAAAAAAAAAAAAGATTGTTTGTTGTTGTATATATTAGCTGTCCTTGTATGCCTATAGTCTTTCAATTCTCTACTCTACAATGTGAAATTTCATGCATCGACTTTTTTATTAGTCAACTAATTTTGTTCTGGAGAGACTGTTGATGTTTTAATACTTCTTTTTATACTTAATACAACTTAAGCTTTTATCAAAAAAACTTATAATGCAACTCTCCTTCTTCTTTACAAATTATTATCTATCTATTTTCCTATTAGTAAGAGTAGTTGTATAAATCAATTTTCTTTTTCTTAACAATCTGAAAAAATTTAAGATGGCATTGATAGTTTTTTAGCATGCTAGCAAAGCAACCACAATTTGCATGTTTAATGCCAAAATATTTGGTCAAATCTATCCACTAAATATTAAAATAAGTTATTAATTGAAAATTATAGAAATAGAAAGAAATATTTATAAATTATACATTGTGATTGGCAATCTGAGCAACAAAGATTCTTATTGATCGTGTTTTACATGCAAAGAAAAATACATGACAATAATGTTTCATGTTTATGAGTCGCCGCATAGTATAGGTCACCCACTATATTCATTTGTCTAATTTGACCTTGTAACAGGAACTAGTACTTCCAATTGCAGTAGGAGAAAAAGATCCAAATCAATACAAGTATACTGAATCATTCAACAATAAAGTACAAGGTCAAATTATTGAATCAACCCTTTCCTTTCTTTACAATGCAATAAAAATTCTTTTGTATATGAAATTTCATAAAAAGTTATCAAAATATTCAACTTTCATTCTCCCAATGTATATAGAAATTATGTCTTCCACAAAGTTCTAAAGCATGTTTTTATTTAATCATATAAGAATAGATGACTTTCTTCAAGTAAAGTTTATGCAAAAATATTTACTCTATAGATTTTGCTTTACTACAATTGCATATAATGCATTGAAGGATTAGTATGCATTCATATTAAACCCAATTAGCATTTTCAACAATTTAATACTAGACATAGTCCAAAACATAACAATATTATAGTAGTCACATGTAGCTAGAAGACTTGTATGCTATAAAATTGATAGTGTCAATTTTGTCGCACAGGCAAAGAAGGGCTAGGGAGCATAATGAAGTAACACAAAAAAAAAAATAGGGAAAATAGAAGAATAATATCCTTTGTACATAGAGTCGTGATAATTTAAACAATACCCTTGAATATCACTAGTACAAAAACACTCTTTGGCTAAAAGAGATCAAGATATAAAAAAACACAAATGATAGACATTGACAACTATCAATTTCTAAAGCACCTGTGAACATACAACATTGACAATGCACTAAAAATGAGGGACTATATAGATTAAACACATTTACTTACAATGTTGGAGACTATTTGTTTGACTCATTACAACTACTATTCAATAATCAGTACACATCAATTCAACTATAAAATGGAACTATAGATTACTTCTTAAGTTGCCTTCAAAAATAAGACAAAGAGGCAATTAAATCATACAACTGTTAACTAGATCCTGACACTCTATATAGACTACACAAAGTTCCTAACCTCGAAACATATTTACACAAAATGTGATTATCTGTGAAACCAAGTACAAGTCACAACGAATTTGGATTATGAGGAGACATATTTTGTATTCTCTAGCTATCCAAATGGTTGAATATACAAATATGCCTTTCATCAAAGTCAACAAGAAGAAAGTACATGGAATTTAACAATTCATCCCACACGGAATCATTTTCTATACTATTCCATGACACAAACACTCTAAGTGGGCACTCTGACCGACCTCTAAGAATTCAAACAAAAAATATCAATTACCAAAGGTCGATAAGGTTACATCAACTTAAAAAGCTGATTAGAAATAACACACAACACCAAACTATGCATCCCACCAAAAGACAAAAGCTAGATAATAACAACAACAATCCGATTCACATGATCAAAGAAAACAATCTCAAACGTGAATCAGCAATAAGACTTCACCACCTAAAGAACTTAATTAGAAGTAATAAACAAAATCAAAGTATAGCTAAGAGTCCAAAAAAGGGACAATCGTTGTCACCAGTACAAATTTATGGATTAACAATACAGGACAAACCAAAATATAGAAGTACAAGTTGCCAAAAAATGTGTTTGAACAAGGACACTAGAATATTCAAAGACAAACAAAAATAGATATATTATAAACTACTACAATCAAACTGTCCAACATTGACAAACTGCATATGTCAAATATGCCACTCTGCATTAAAATAATCCACAATCCCAAAGTATTCCACACCACATAAAATTTGAACTAATAAACCATTGTCATGCGTACAAATTTTGTCCCAACTATAAGAACAACTTGTCACACTTAGAATTGCATTTGCATAAATTTGGGAACTAAGGTACAAAAGATCTCAAATACGCCTAACAATGAATTTCCTTCTTGACATGAACATTATACAAAAGACATTACCACAGTCAATTAAAAAAACACAAATAATCGGTGTCTCACTCAAAAGAAGCTTAGAATATAGAAATACATTTCAAGAAGGCATGGTATGACCCAATATCATCATGCAAGCTTGGACGCAATTAACAAAGACAACATTATACAAAATGCAAAATGTTCAAATAAACAGAGACTGGAAACAAGTTCTATAGAGAATTCATGAAAATAAACACAATAGCCAACTTAGCAAAAGTGAAACTGAGTTAAATAGTACTATGGAACATGACAAACCATCTGAAACCTTGATACATGGGTTTACTGAATCTAGAAGTATACACAGGATGCAAGACAAAATAATTGAAATTGCACCTGCACAACAGAACTATCCAATTGGAATCTTTAAAAATAAATACGCTGAGGAAATAAATTTTCCAACTTTATTCTTTGGTAACCACGTGACAATGAGATTGTAAAAAACTTCACATATCAGAAAATTGCACAATGGGAGCTTTTACAATCACAAAGACAATTTGCATATCACACAACAAACATATTTTTGAAAACTATCAAGATACTAATACAAGAAGTCTTGTCTACAATGTCAATAAGAATATGAGAGGACCAGTTAAAAGGACAAAAGCTATTGGCTAAGGACGTCAAACACAAACCAAACCTAGAGAAAATTCTAAAATCAGATATTGGATATGTTGACTTCAAAAGAATAAGATATCTCCACACTATACACAACTTAGGAAAATTGTGTTTGCAATGATACAACAACTAGGACCACCAACATTTTCATCACTTTCACTAGTGGTGAACAAAATTGGGATCCTCTAACAAACACACATCAAGAAAAATATTTGCAAATACAGTTTCCCATTCCCACCAATGCATAAAATAAAAATACTTATACCAATACTAGAGAAGACTGAAACAATATTTTCAAGTTACGCTACTAACATCTTTTCGAATCTCCAAAAAGAAAACTATGACAAAACATTCACTTTACAAATGTTTTTAAATGATATAAACATAACTGAAGATGATTACATTGCAACTTTAAGCTCAACAGTAAACAAACCCACACTTTTGTTACAGAGAAAACCATCACAAATATGGAACAATAGTTTTGCAAGAAAAATTCCAAACCTCTGGAAGGCCAATACAGATGCTCGATTTGTGCCTAATGCATACGTTGTAGCAATGTATTGCAACTCCTATATCATAAAATTAAATAGTTCAATGACATATGCATTCAAAACAATACATAAAGACTACCAAAAAGATAATCTCAATGCAATAAGAATAGTAAGTAAACTTGGAAATTCCTTGCTCAACTTGCAACAAATTTCATCACAACAAGCTTCTCATATTGTTGTATCACTTCCATTAAATTATAGCTCAAGAAAATGCATATTCATTGATATGTGATCTGACAATGACCGTACATTTATACTAAAATCTGCCAAACAATTAAACAACAAACCAAATGAATCAGAAAACATACTCCCCAAATCTCTCATAGACTATTATTTAAAAAATCCTCAAAAAAGGATAGACGTATGCCTCGCAAAATTTGTTTCAAGGTACAAAAAAAAAAAGAAGTGCAGTTGAGCCAAAAGCCAAACCAAATGTAATATGGTTTATCAATTTCAACAAACACTTTGATTTAGAAAATCATTGTAGAGAGAAATTGGTACTCTATGTACCATTTAGAATAAATGACAGTACAATCAAACACAACTTCAACTCATGGGAGCATGCATACATGTACCATGACAAAACCATCCACACGAACTGTTCAAAGTTCACTCGCAACACAAATTCTACATGGGGTGCCATTATATGCAAATTGTGACAGCTTTGCTAGCGGCCTGGCACATACAAAATCACTCAATACATAGTTAATTCCATAAATCCCATTGCATTTGAGGACAACTTGCTGCAAGCATTGGGTTTTCTGTTAATTGCCATGTCTGATTTCAAAATATGCATGGTTAATGCATATTTCTCTCTGTAGCATTTTGCTAATGAAATGGTTGCAAGAGTAACTTGTTTATTGGTAGCAACTGTTTTATGTTTATGAATTAAACAGCATATGTTTTCCATTGTACTAATTTATCTAATTGAACAACAAAGTAGAACATGAGATTCTTGAATCAACCTTGTCCTTTATGCTCTACAATTTTCTTAAAGACATAAGGTGTACATATATTGCAACAATGAATATTCTATTTCTTCTAAAAATTATTTTTCATTTCATGCATGCAAGAATTATTATTTTTTATTGCATTGCAAAGAAAGAAGAAGGTTAATTTGAGAAGTTGACCTTGCACTTTTTTGTTCAATGATTGACTACAATTGTACCAATGTGGATCCTTCTCTCCTAGTGGACTTGCAAGTATTGATTCTTGTTACAAGGAAAAATTAGACACATGAGTACAGTGAATGATATGTACTATGTTAAGTTCATAAATATGAAACAGTGTTCTTCTATATTTTTGTTTGCATGCAAAATGAGAATCTTTTTTTCTCATTTGGCCAATCACACTGTATAATTTAAATATATTTGTATAGTTTGCATTTAACAACATATTTTTCATATTTAGACATTTTTATTTACCTTTTTTTGTAATGGTAAGAGAAGTTCTATAAATAAAAAAAATTAAACAAATTGAAAAATTAAAGTGACATAGATAGATTTGAGAAAAAAAATTGCATTAAATGCAAATTGCAAAAAAATTTATGGTAATTTGTTGGCTCAATACAGTGGCAACAAAATCACTCAATGTTTGGTTAATGTGGTAAACGCCATGACATGAAGTTTTGTGTTTTCTCACCAAATGAGAAATTAAAAATCCCATCTCAAGAAAAATGTCGCTCCAGAAAAGATTTCCAGACTCTAAGAATAGACACATATGGATATTCTTCTTGCCCTGGCATGTACACAACATTGAAATTTTGAATTTTAGTTGAACACAAGATTATACTTTACATTCCTATCTAATGCATTAATCGATAATAAACAAAGCACAATGAGCACATGTAGCCATCCAACGCTTCCAACAGCTTCTCCTCGAACCCAGTGGCATTTAATGCATTAACTATGCATTTAGTGATTTTGTACCCACCAGCCCACCAGCAAATCTCTCACAATTTGCATTTAATGCCAAAATAGCCCAAATTTATCTATGTCATCTTGTTTCCCTAATTTCCTTAAAGAAAAATGAATTATACAGCTACTCTTACCAACAAAAAAAGAGATAAATGCCAATTTTTAAATATAAAACATAAGTTCTTAAATTCAAACTATAGAAATACAAAGAAATATGTTTAAATTATATAATGTGGTTGGCTAGCACAACATAGCAAATGTATATCAAATGATTGCAATAGTAATCTACCTTTCCCAAATATTTAAGTGAATAGCAATAACTTAGATAAGGAAAATTTGGAGAAACATAAAGGATAGTAGATAATGAAATACTATTTTAAATGTGTTTTAAAAGATCTTTGTCTAGTCCTTCGCATTAAGGGGATGGGGTAAGCAATTGTCAACAATTATTTTTTATTTTGTTAGTTCTAATTATTGAACTAATTGGTAACAAGCGTATACATGGGGTAGGAGGTAATCAATTGACAATATGTTGTTGTTATTTCACTGGTTGGAATTTATTACCTCATAGCCAAGGAAATATCTAAGTTAGGGGAGATCAATTTTTAACACTCACTTGCTCTTTTGTTCGATCAACATTAAGGGCAGAGGTGATCAATTGCTTTATTGTACAATGTAAATTTTCATGCATTGAATTTTTTTGTTATTCAACTAATTTTGTTCTAGAGAGACTCTTGACGTTTTAATACTTCTTTTCATACTTAATACAGCTTAAATTTTATGAAAAATCCTATAATGCAACTCTTCTTTTTCTTCTATACAAATTATTATTTATCTTTTTTCCTATTGTTACGAGTAATTGTATAAATCATTTTTCTTTTTCTTAACAATCTCAAAACTTAAGATGGTATTGATAGATTTGTAGCATTGCAACAAAGCAGTCACAATTTGCATTTAATGCCAAAATATTCGCTCAAATCTCTCCACTGAATATGAAAAATATGTTGTTAAATGCAAACTATCGAAATAAAAAGAAATATTTATAAATCATACACTGTGATTGGCAATTTGAGCAAGAAAGATTCTTATTGATCTTGTATTACATGCAAACAAAGATACATGACAATATTATTTAATGTTTATTACTCGCATAGTATAGGTCACCCACTGTACTTATTTGTCTAATTTGTCCTTGTAACAGGAGTCGGTACTTCCATTGCAGCAAGAGACAAAGATCCACATCAATACAAGTATACCGAATCATTCAACAACAAAGTACAAGGTTAGATTAAAGAATCAACCCTTTCCTTTCTTTACGCTACAATAAAAATTTCGTATATGAAATGTCATAAATAGACAACTTTCATTCTCCCAATGTATATAGAAATTATGTCTTCCAGAAATTTCTAAAGCGTGTTTTTATTTGATCATATAAAAATAGACAAGTTTCTTCAAGTAACATTTATGTAAAAACATTTAGTCACTATATTTTTCTATACTAAAATTGCATATAATGCATTAAAGGATTAGTATGCATTCATATTAAACCCAATTACTATTTTCAACAATTCAATACTATATGCATTTCAAACCTAAACAATATTACAATAGTCACGGGTAGCTAGAAGACCTGTATGGTATAAAATTGATAGTATCAATTTTTTCGCATAGGAAAACAAGCATTGGGCAGCATAATGAGGTAACGCAAAAAAAAAAAAAATAGGAAACATAGAAAAATACTATCCATTGGCCATACGGCCTTGGTAATTTAAACAGTACCTTT
This sequence comes from Sequoiadendron giganteum, assembly GCA_007115665.2. Lineage (NCBI taxonomy): Eukaryota > Viridiplantae > Streptophyta > Pinopsida > Cupressales > Cupressaceae > Sequoiadendron > Sequoiadendron giganteum. The sequence continues at coordinate 725,962,191 of CM021102.1, forward strand.
GAATATCACTAGTACAAAAACTCTCTTTGCTTGAAAGAGATCAAGATATAAAAAAAATACAAATGATAGATGTTGAAAGCTATCAATTTGCAAAGCACCCACAAATATACAACTTCGACAATGCACTAAAAACTAAGGGGGACTATATAGATTAAACACATTTACCTACAATGTTGGAGATTGTTTGTTTGAATCATTATAACTACTACTCAACAATCGCTACACATAAATTCAACTACAAAATGGAACTATAGATTACTTCTTAAGTTGCCTTCAAAAACACGACAAAGAGGCAATTAAATCATACAACGATGAACTAGATCCTGACACTCTATATAGACAGCACAAAGTACTTGACCTAGAAACATATGTAATGCCCTGCCACGTAACCCTAGAGGAAGTTGCAATAATCTACGAAAACACACAATTTTTTTTATTTATTTAAAAGTATAATAATCATGTAAGTTCACTATCTATCGCCAACATCCTCTAAGGCTACGAGACTAAGGTTACGTCTAAACCCATAACATAAATCATAAGTACATCCATAGCATGATTAACTACTTAAGTAAATAAATGTTCATACATTCCATACATGAAATTTTATCATAAAGATAAGATATACATCAAGAATTCCAACATTACATTAACTCGTCAATAAAGTTTACATCACTCATTCCCAGAATATGGTAGTTCATACAAATGTGTTACATAATAAATGAAACCTCCTCGAATACAACTGAGGGTTAATAAAATATAAGAGTCATCTATAGCAATTACAAAGCATGAAATAACAAGTTGGAATCCACGAGCTCTCCAACTGGAAATCTTGCCATCACGATCTGAAGATAAAGGGGACCCAATGGTATAGGGTGCACGTTCCTCCCAACCAAGTGGTACCCGAAGGCCCACCCCCGTGCTAGGAGATAGTAACACGAATACAAGACCAAACCTACTACCTCTAGACACAGGCTGACACAAATTGACTCAATCAAATACATGAACCATACAATCACAAGGATCACATTGCTTCCAGTGTTACACAATCATTTAGATCACGGAACTAACAAATAATTGACTAAGGAGGATTTTCATCACAATGTTGCATGGGATATCCTGGTAAGTCTTCCTAGGCCCCAACCCCCATCTTGGGATATCTTGGTAACCTCTCATGACTCCCAACCCCACATGCAGTCCAAAGCGGAATCGAATATCTTTCGAGAAGACAAGATATCGATCACGCCATTCCATGCCTTCTTGTCTCATCCCAAGTCTAAACTAGCACAAAGGTCCATGAGAGAGGCACATTAATCTTAATTAAGTGTTGAATACTACTGAATCCCCTAACAAATTAATTACATTATAACTGGATTAACTAACTCACAATGAGTTATCTTGGCACCGCTTTGTGTGTCGGCTCTCATTGAAAGCCACTCCCCTAAGATAACCTCATGGAACAATTCCACTACCCAAGGAAAACTAGTGCTACTACAAAATTACCAACAACCCCACTCAAGACATTAGCGCAACACTTCCCCGTTCGTGGAAACTGGGTAATCACTGATAATAGCAAATGCACTAATCCAAGGGTAACAAACTAGATTGATAAAAGAATAATTCACAACCCCCAAATCCATATTACGACTGGAAGACTTAAACAATTCTAAACCAATTTCCCCAAATAAGTAAATAGAGGAAATAACATGAAAAGCAATCATATAGGAAATAAACTACTTTCAGATATATTAAATCCATTTCCCTTCTATGGTGAATTTACAGTAAATAAATAAAGTAAAATTAAATTAAAGCCTCTTCACAACCAAAGAAGGGAAATTTCTAAATTAACAGAAAGTCAACTTCCTTGATTACGTTTAATAGAATAATAATTTCACTGAAAGATAAACTCAATCAACTCTTCTACTTGTGCATATATGAATGCACCCAATTTTAAATAAAATTATTAATTATATATTTAAATATATATACATTGAATATATACATAATTATATATATTAAATATAAATCAAATATATTACAAGGAAATAAATTATTAAATATATATATATATTATATATATATATACACATATATTTACATAAAATATAAACCAAATAATATATATAATATTTATTAACATTTTAAATTTTACAAAATCGAAACACACTTTATAAAATCAAAACACATTTAAATACCGGCAGACAAAATTTAACATATGGCAAACGGGTATTAAGGGGCGTCGGATTGTACATAGTACAGTCGGCCATCCCATATGACAAGGGGGTTGCGCTGCCTATGGTAGCACTTCCTCCCCATAAGGGGTATAGTGGGGGAATAAACCCCCCCCCCCCACCAATCTTATCATTAATAGATACAAACGAAATTTCTTCAGAAAATAGAAATTGCCAACCGATTATGGAATTCGTCGTATGGCGATAATATAAATTACCAAAATTTTAACATTTTACAATAGTATATATATATATATATATATTTGATCAATCAAATATTTAAATTGGAGAAATAAATTCCAAAATGAAGTCTACCAGCAAAATTTTACAAACACCACGGAAAACCAAATTTCACAGAGAAAATTCTATAGATGAATTTCTCAACCAAATTACAGAGGTTTCTTTTCTTTTAACAACTATCCGGAAAATGAATCTTAAAAGAAGAACAATAAAATCCATATAATTAATTTCACAAGAATTTTCCCGAGAAGATTTCAACCTACAGCAATTTTTCCTACAAAAATTAAATTTCTTTCATAGGGAGGATTTCTTTCTAGATCCCTAAGTGTTTCCTTTTGGGTTCCCCTAAATTCACTATAATACCAATTTACCATTTTGCTAAAGTTTCCACAAAGAATTTCAATCTACAAAGGAAATGATTCTACAGAGAAACTTATTTTACTGAGAAATTTATTTACGACAATACAATTTTTAATACAAAACCCAAACTTAAAAGTTTGCACAGGCAAACTTTTACAGAGAAGATCTAATCTAGAAGCTTTTCAATTTAAAACTTAACAAAATCTAAAGAATGAACCTGTAGTCCAATTCCTGTGAATTTGTAAATTTGAAGCAACGCCTCCTCCACAGATCCAAGCAATTTTCCCAGATAGACAATAGCTTCCTTCAGAATAATACAATTTCCCGAACACAGGAACAATTCACGAGAACAATTTTTCTAAAAATTCAAGAACACAAAATTTCTTTCTACAACAATTCTTCCAAAAAAATTCCAGAACCAGACAAGCAAATCACAGAAAGACTTATTTCTAATCTTTTTCCCAACCAAAAATATCCACGTGCTTCTGTCGTGAACAAGCTTCTTACTTCTTCCGTCAAAGCCACGATCTTCTCCCCATGAATAAATTTCCAACAACCTCATTAATTCTTCTAACACATGTTAAAAATCACAAAATATCTTTAACAACCAATTTGCATAAAATCCTCCAGTATTTAAAATTAAAACCTTTAATAATTACAAAATATTTACTATTTCAAATTTAACTTAATTAATCAATAAACAATATAATCCTAGGCTTAAACTATTTATCAATTAAATTAAATTTATTTATTTATTAATTCAAAACTTCTAACATTAAAACAAGATTAATTTAATAATCAACTTAAATAATTCAATTCATTAAGTTCCCTTTTTAAACTTTTCAACATAATAATTCAAAGCAATAATACACAACTTTTAACAAGCAAAACCGACTAGACCTGACGACACACTAAGACTAGGGTAAAGGCTTGACACAAAAATCCTAGCTACTATCTCCCAATCAACATAACCGTTGGGTCGACACACTCAAACTTGTGAAGCCAGGTGGAGTCGATGTCTTGTACCTACAATCTTGTGAAGGAGGCATAAATAGAACATGTATATAAACATCATAATAGAACACACCGTGAAGAGGAAATCGCGGAATCGCAGGGCGCTCGCAAGCGAGTGATGCAATTTTGTCCCCTTCACCAATACACTATCACGAAACTGACAGTTCTAGCATATATATTCTACTCATGTGCATACAACCATGTTATTCCAAATAATCATTATGTTAATCAAAGACATGTCAAATGATAACATCTAAAATAGAGTAACATCACATCATAACATATAATCCACAGCTCTATAAATAGCGATCAAATAATAAACAAACATCAAAGTATCTCAAAGTCTAAGAGTAACTAGAAAACAAAGTAAAGCAAGGTAGGACACTGTCTCATACAGAGAAAAACAGAGGGTTATTACAACATATCTTCGCAGGATGCAACTATCTATGAAACCAAGTACAAGTCACAATGAAGTTGGATTATGGGGAGACATATTTTGTATTTGTTGGCTATCCAAATGGTTGAATATATAAATATGCCTTTGGTCAAAGCCAACAAGAATAAAAAACTTGGACTTTAACAATTTAGCCCACACAAAACCATTATCTATACTATTCCGTGAAGCAAACCCTCTAAGTGAGCACTTTGAACCACTTCTAAGAATTCAAACACAAAATCTTAGTTACCAAAGGCCACTAAGGTTACATCAACTTAAAAAGTTGATTAGAAATAACACACAATACCAAACTATCCATTCCACCAAAAGACAAAAGCTAGATAATAACAGCAATAATTTGATTCACATGATCAAAGAAAATAATTTCAAACGTGAATCAACAGTAAGACTTCACCACCTTAAGAACTTAATTAGAAATTAAAAAACAAAATCAAAATATACCTGTGAGTCCAAACAAGAAAAAATCGTTGTCACCGGTACAAATTTATGAAAAAACAATACTGAACACACCAAAACATACATGTACAATTTTCCAAATGTTTTCTTTCAACAAGGACACTAGAATATTCAAAGACAAACAAAAACAGATATTTTATAAACTACTACAATCAAATTGTCCAACATTGACAAACTGCATATATTGAATATGTCACTCGACACTAAAACAATCCACAATCCCAAAGTATGCCACACCACATAAAATTCGAACTAATAAACAATTGTCATACGTAAAAAAATTGTCCGAACTAGAAGAACGACTTCTCACTTAGAATTGAATTTGCACAAATCTGGGAACTAGCATACAAAAGATCTCAAAGAGGCCTAACAGGTTCCATCATTAATGTCCTTGTTGGCATGAACATTATACAAAAGGAATTACCACAGTCAATTAACAACACACAAACAATTGTCGTTTCACTCAAAAGACAATTAGAATATAGAAATGCATTTCAAAAAGGCATGGTACGACCCAATATCGTCATGCAAGCTTTGACTCAATTAACAAAGACAACATTATACAAATACAAAATTTTCAGATAAACAGATATTGGAAACAAGTTCTATAGAGAATTCATGAAAATGAAAACAGTCAACTTAGCACAAGTGAAACTGACTCAAATAGTGAAATGGAACATGAAAAACCATCTAAAACCTTGATACATGGGTTTACTGAATCTAGAAGTATACTGTAATGCCCTAAATTTAACACTCGAAATACAATTAAGAACAAAATACAAATTCCAAATTTCATTCACTTACGTTTGCAAAACTCTCAGAGTTTTCTACCAAAACAGGTACTACAAGAAGGCATACAACTTTTGACCAATCATAAACTATAATTCTTTAGTTAGATAACTAAACTTTTTAGACCATCATGGTGAGTTTGATAGGAGACATTGAATCCACATCTCCAAGGTAGACTTAAATAGTTCAACCAACCCAAAATGAATCTAACACATTATATAAGTCACATGCCAACAAAAACATATATATATATATATATCAGTAGTAATCACAAGAATAATAAGAGAACAAATCCTAGGGGCCAGACCTAGTCCTTGGGGGCTCGTCTCAGATGGCCTTGCCTACGTATATATTTCGTAGAGGCATCGTAGTTCGACAACTAGACTTCAACCATCTCCCACATGATTGGATAACAAGGAATAAAATTGCTAGACTACAAAAGTGGCTTGACAAAAATAAATTTCATCACAAACCACTAACACCTCTCCACACTATAATAATAAGTAATAATAGTTCAAGGTCAAGGATCATGACCAGACCCACGCATAGTATTTCTCAAGAATTTTTCTAAAACAACTAGGTGACACACACAACCCTCATCTACTCCTAAAACAACTGCAAGGTCACTCAAGACTTTCCAAACAATGGATAGATACACAAAACTCTATTGAGAACAAGAATAAAAGGGGACTCGAATTATGGAAGGAAGATAACTCTTTATCATACACCATCTCCAATAATCACATACCTATACCTATTGCTAATGTTTCATTTCTATAAAAAATTTAGTGAAGAATATTAGTAAGTTGATTTCATGTATAAAGTTCAATGTCCATATCTTTAAGCCATAAGATTAGTATTTCATCTCTCACCTACACATTGGAATTTGATTTATCCACACAATTCATGACTTTATATAATTTATCTAAATGGTTGTTTATTGCCATGACTTACATTTACGATATAATATATTTTGTTGTGGGGAAAAGTATTTCTAAAATTTTAGCAATGAATTTGATTTGTTATTCGTCACAATTTGAGGCGCATATCTGTGTAAGTCATTTTAGAAACCAAATTTTGGACCTGATCTAAACTTAAGAGACATATATATATATATATATATATATATATATATATATATATATATATATATATATATATATATATATATAAAATTGGGTTTTTCTAGCGAAAAATTATGGGCATGACATATACATAGGTGTAAGACAAAATCATTGAAATTGCACCTGCAAAACAGAACTATCTAATTGGAATCTTTAAAGACAAATACATTGAGGAAATGAATTTTCCAACTTTATTCTTTGGCAAGCCATGTGACGATGACATTGTAAAAAACTTCACATATCAGAAAATTGCACAATGGGAGCTTTTACAATCACAAGGACAGTTTGCATATCACACAACAAACATATTTTTCAAAACTATCAAGATACTAATACAACAAGTGTTATTGGCCAAAAGTTAAAAGGATGAAATTTATCGGCCAAGGATGTCAAACACAAACCAAACCTAGCGAAAATTCTAAAATTAGATATTGGATATTTTGACTTCAAAAGAATAAGAATATCTCTAGACCATACACAACAACTTAAGAAAAATGTATTTGCAATGATAAAACAACTAGGACCACCAACATTTTCATCACTTTCACTAGTGCCGAACAAAATTGGGATCCTCTAACATGCTACAAGAGTTACACAATCTGCACCAATCAGTACAAAAACAACAAGAATCTTATGGCCAAACATACTGACAAATTTGAACTAATCAAAAATAATCCTATCACTTGTGCACGATACTATAGACATAAGATAAATGCAGTAAAAAAAATTGATACTTACAGATGACTCTTTCTTTGGAAATCTCATTAATTACTTTTATGTGACTGAGTTCCAAAATCGATGAAATGAACATGATCATTTGTTGATATGGTTAAAAAATGCACCAATCTACACAGAAAATAACATGGACATTGTAGCTTTTGTTGACAAGTACATTACTTGTAGCACCGAAAATTTGCAACCTACTTTGGCCGCCACATTACACAAGCATCACAACACCAAGAGATGTAGGAGATCAAGAAAAAAACTTTGCAGATAGAATTTCCCTTTCCCAACAATGCGAAAGACAAAAATACTTCTACCGATACTAGAGAAGACTGAAACAATAACTTCAAACGCTACCAACATCTTTTCAAAACTCCAAAAATAAAAATATGACAAAACATTCACTTTAGAAATGTTTTTAAATTATATAAACATAACTGAGGATGAATACATTACAACTTTAAGCTCAATAATAAACATACTCACACTTTTCTTACATAAAAAACCATCACAAATATGGAACAATAGTTTTGCAAAGAAAATTACAGACCTCTAGAAGGCCAATACAGATGCCCAATTTGTGCTTAATGCATACGCTGCAGCAATGTATTGCAGTTCTTATATCGCAAAAGTAGACAAATCAATGACATATGCATTCAAAAGAATACGTAGAGACCACCAACAAGACAATATTGATGCAATAAGAATGGTAAGTAAACTTGGAAATGTCTTGCTCAACTTGCAACAAATGTCATCACAACAAGTTGCTCATATTGTTTTATCACTTCCATTAAATTATAGCTCAAGAAAATTCATATTCATTTATATGCGATCTGACAATAACCATACATTTATACTAAAATCTGCCAAACAATTAAATGATGAACCAAATGAATCAGAAAATGTACTCTCCAAATCTCTAATAGACTGCTTTTTAAAACATCCTCAAACAATGATAGACATATGCCTCACAGAATTTGTTTCGAGGTACAACAAAAATGGTAGTGCAATTGAGCCAAAAGCCAAACCAAATGTAATACGGTTTATCAATTTCAACAAAATAGAAAATCATTGTAAAGAGCAATTGGTACTCTATATACCATTTACAATAAACGAGGTTACACTCAAACATAACTTCAACTCCTGGGAACATGCATACATTTACCATGAAAAACCATCCACACAAACTGTGCAAAGTTCACTCGCAACACAAACTTTGCATGGGGTGACATTGAGAAAGCTATTAACGATCTCAACTCTCTTGAAGATGACAATAACACCAAGTCATTCACACCAACAAAACTTAGACAAAAGGAACAATATGACATACAAATAGATCTTCAAAACATAGGTCGCAATAAACCAAATATGATGTCGTACAATACATTTGAAATCGCTAAGCATCCCCAAATTATGGACAACAATGAATACTACAAATTAAGGAAAATGTTAAATAAAGAACAACAACCAATTATTAAAGATGTTCTAATAAAAAATATTAAAAACATAAAAAATCCATTGCACTTGTTCTTGACTGGCGAAGCTGGAATGGGAAAGACTTTCACGGCGAAAGCCATATACTAGGCTCTCATTCACATCTATAGCAATTGTATTGACAACAATCCAAACAAACCTAAGGGCTTAGTAACTACATATACAAGTAAAGAAGCATACAACATAGGAGGAATCACATTATATTCAGCATTTCACATACCCTTTAACACATCAAAATTTATGCCATTAAATACTAAAGTACTAGACACTATGTCAAAGCACTATGATCAATTACGTGCACTCCTATAGACGAAATATCATTAGTAGGGTCAACATTTATGTAGTATATTGATAGACGACTATGAGACATAATGCGAATACCTACAACATACTTTGGAAACCTTGATACAATCTTTTGCGGTGGCCTTTACCAAGCACAACCTGTCCTTGACTCTGTTGTATTTGAGAGTAAACCTAATGTAACTGAACTAATGCCTTACAATTTTTGGAAAGACAACATAAAATGCTACTCTTGGTCACAATTATGAGAGAAAAGGACAAAAAAAAAAATTCAATCCTTAATAGACTACGAGTAGGCATCCAAAAAAATGATGACACATTATCTCAACCAACTTTGCTTCCGTCCTACACCATTGGATCCAATACTTCCATACCTCTTCTATAGAAAAACCGATGTTGATGCACACAACAATAAAATGCTATCAATCATTCCCAATCAAATGATAGTGCTAAATGCAATAGATGAACATGACAAAAATTATAATGTAATACAACTCTACAGTCATACAACTACCCTTCCACCTCAAATATGCTTAAAACCAAACATTCTTGTCAAAATCTATGCGGGCAACTACAACACACAAGATGGCCTAGTAAATGATTCAGATGGAACATCTAAAGCATAAACAAAACATAACGATATCGATAATGTGTAGATCAAATTTAACAAACCATCAATTGGACAACAATGCACAAAACTAGCACAATATTACACTGATGTGATTGACAAAGAATGGATTCCTATACTACGAATTAGTAGGGGAATTCAAAAAAAATCAACAATCAAGAAAATTACAATTAGAAAACAATTCCCAATTCAAGTAGCATGTGCATGAACCATACACTGGTCATAAGGATTGACAATGTAGGCTTTGGCTTTTGACCTGATAGGCATAAGACAACACGAATTAACTTATACAGCCTTGTCATGAACAAAATCAATAGAATCATTATTTTTGTTAAAACCTTTAACTGCAAAAACTTCAAAGTTAAAAACAAAATACATCTAGAAATGTCTCACCTTCAATCAAGTGCACAATGGCAATTTGACATCGAAACTACATGTCCATACAATACATCACAAACACTTATATGCACATTAAACAATTGCAGCTTAAAAGCCCATGCAGATGACATTGTAAATGACTATGACATAATGCAATCTAACATCTTGTGTCTACAAGAGGTGCACATGCATCCCTCTGAACCAAACACTTTATTCCAACATTTTAATAGCTTTACTATACATACCATACATGACATAACAACTTTTACCAAAAAACATCTATTTGTATCAAAAACAAAACAACACAAATCAACAAATATTGAAGCCATCACACTAACAATACTGCTACCTACCAATGAACTCAATGTTTGTAATATTTATGCAAAACCTATTACTACCATATAAGAAATAATAGCAATTATGCAAACAGTAATTGCATACACAAATACAAAAAACATGTACATTCTAGGCGATTTTAATGTAGACATGTCTTCAGAAAACAAAAGCAAAAGAATACTTCACAATTATATGCAAAACAACATACAGCTTTTTGTTAAACCAATCACTCAGTATGAACAAGCCACTAATTGACCACATTTGGTCTAACTCAACTACAAGTATATGCTCCATTTACAAATCAAAGGCATATTGGACTGACCACTATCCTACTTTTCTAAAATTGAATCTCACCCAATAAATCAATTCAACTTTATAGCACATATAAGCATATATCACTAATACATTCTCCAATACTATATCAATTCTTTGCAGGATATCGATGGATGCAACAAAAAGACAAGCAAAGCAAATGTGCATATTATGCAAGAAGAAACAACAAAACAGTAAAGTTCTTATACTATTTTCCTTCCTTACCCATTTGTTCAAATTCCCAATATTAAAATAGCATTGTTCTAATTTTTTGCAGAACAAAAGTCAAAAAACCTAACAGCATTTCAATCGAAGACCTGAATGCAAAAAGAGTTGGAGACATGCTCGTTGTCTACAAGGCGACACTGGACAAAGCCAACAAAACACGAGAAGTGCTACGTGCAGATTTAACAGATGAGAAAGCGGAAATGATGATCACATTGAATGTTAGTGGAATTCTTGTACAACATGAACACAAAATAATTCCAGGATTAGCAATTTCAATATCAGGAAATTGCGCCTAGAACAGATTATATGACAAAGGCGACTATGATTGCATACTGATTTTGACAAACACAAGTACAGTTGAAAGCATACCCCATCTCTATGAAGAGTACTACTTCATTCCGAAGTATAACTATCAAACAACTACTAACAACCACAAATGAATACCCAACTGGAAAAATAGGTGTGTTGGTGATTGGCACCAAGAAAATAGATAACCAATATGCAATTGATATCAAAGATGGTCGTGCTGACATAGACAAAGCATAGGTACAAATGTCTCTCCAACCTATTCCACTAATCCAATTTAAACCTGTTCTCATACCATGATTCTCTCTATTACAATTTATTTTTAAAGAAAACTAACTTTGTCATTGATTAACAGCTACAACTGCGCCCAGCTTGAGAACAACAATACTTGACAATAGAACAGCTGCACAGAAATAAAAGTCCAACAATGCTTTTCAAGAATATTGTAAAAAGGACAGATCAAAAAAACACATTCCACACAGGCCGCTCAACATTTATCTGCAAATTGAATGACAAAAGAACAATGGAAAAGCTGAATAGCTTATTAAACTCAACATTTAAGGTAACTACTTCCAAATTTTTGAACTCTTACATTCAAAAGTTTGTATTTTGTACCTCTTCTAATAATATTCAAACACATGTTACAGGTTTCTGGCACTTTAAGAGCAGCAAATGCATTCTCAAATCCATTTCATGCGTTTTGTCCAAAATGCAATTACAAATTTGACACCTATGGCACGCTTGAGGAGAAGACTGCTCACTGCAATCAATGTGACCAAGAAGTCAATTACATATATTCTTTGCATCTAAAAACTATTATCACAACATACGACAAACAGAAAATCCATTGTTCTATTGAAAAGCACACCATACAGCAACTATTGCCCACTCTCCAAACCATGAATTATGAAGACATATCAAAGACAAATCAGTAGTTATATTCACACTACGAGACTTTAGCATCAAAGGCCATTTCAACCTCAACCAAAACAATGTCATTACCGATGCCATTTGCCTCAGCGAATGAACAACAAATGCCACCACAAGGTAAAAAGAATAATCATGCAAATACTTATTTTCTCCGATATTTTAACACTTTATCTAAAATTTTACAAACTATTTCTCTTACATTAATCATACTACTGATATTGCAGGGAGCCAAGAATACAAGCAAGGAGAAAACTACATACTTATCAGTCAACCAGCTGATTGATCCTTGAAATAGTATTGTTCCTCCCATACTACATGTTGTCTACACTATATTACTGGAATTGGTAGTTTATGGATTACAATTTTGTGGCATTGTGATGTTAGAATTGATATCTCCGTTCTTCACATGTTGCAGACATCTTAATTTTAAAGCTACTATACTGCTATTATACATTTTCAAAAAACACTGTTTTGGCCATTTACAATTCCAAACCTAGAACAAGTGACATCGTATATTACAATTTTGATGTCTTAGCATATAGCAGCAGTTATGAATGTAATTCTGCTTCACCACCTATGAAAACAGTTCTCTATGTTTCCTTCAAGTATATGTTGGGTAATTATTCTGGTTATGTAGCATATGCATAGAATAAAATAAAAATCCCTTTACTTCCTTTTGTGATAATGGCAGAACATTGGTACACAATTCCCTGCAAAGTATTTGTTTGCTCGTATCGAATCTTCTTTTCCACATACAAAAAATCGTTGTGGCCTTCAAATGCCAAGTAAAAATGTCTTGAGATGAACACTCATTATAATAGTTTACAATTGGTTCTAGTCTAGCACCTAAGTCCGATTCTAGCATACGCTGTCATAGTTTAATAGCACCAGGACCATAAATACTCTTCCAAACATCTACACTCAGTAGATAAGAATTGCAGAGCCTCTAGTCACTCTTCCACATCACAAATATCATGGCTTTCACGCTGAATGTTTGATAACGTGAAACATTGAAGAAATAACAATATGCATCTATAGGCCATCCGCTCACAATATGTCTTCCATTTGGCCATTTTAGTAAACCACTGCTGCAAGCAATCTTTCAAGTCAATTACATGGATTGCCATCCAAAGATCATTTGACTTCATTTTTTATTTTGGTGACCGGAATACTTTGAAGTATGACAGCCCAGCTTTGGAAAAAAATGACAAATTGAATAGTCAAATTCTGAGAAAGTTGACTAGATGGAGGCATCTAATTTCTGTTGGTATTACTCTTTCCCCTATTCCCATTCTACCATTGGCTACCTTGACTCAACGAAACGTTATATCTATAGCCTGGATCCTCCACATTCACTAGTCTCCTTATGCTGCCCCTCAAAGATCATGATTATCCTTTCTCCAGTTAGATTATATCTTGATTATCCTTTCTCCACTTAGATTATTATGTAAGCAAGCAGTTTGAAAAAAAAGTCTAATAAAATCATTTCCAAAGGCGCGTGCTATTAGCTCTTGCTGATTGAAAAGGATTATGTTGTAAACATATTGAAAGATAATCATCTCTCTTTTCTCTATAAAATTATAAATCTATTGTTGAACTGCAATATGGGCTCCTCTTTCTTTTGTTCTATAGTTTGTAGTATATTTCGAAATAATTGATACAAATATAACAGTTGGAAAAAATTGCAATCTTGAGGCTTAGAGCTTTAGCGCAAGCATATCATAGTACATTGCTATTTCATATCTCAGTGTGGCTATCCTATTATGTACAACAATTGGTTTGCAAGATATTTGATTCTACTGGCATGGACATAACTGCAGGGATTAAATATATCTTATTTGACAATCATGCTAACTTTTGACATATTTAGAGATTAGTGCAATCTATCTTTTACTTCTTTTGATCTCACTTATGATCTTTAACATTGAGGAAAATAGCAATTTGTGATCATGGTTTTCGCTTAGCTTGAACATTATTTAGTTTTGAAGTTTGAAATTGGTGATATTGTCCAGTGATTGTATTTTATAATGTCATGGTGATCAAGAGGTGCAAGCCCTGAATTTTAAGAGTCTTTCAACAAACACATTTTAAACATTTTTGTCAAACAGTTTTCCTTTCAGCTCATATGCCTTGTAAATTATCATTATTTTGATAATCTAATGTGTTTATATTGCAAGGAAGAGGATGCATGTATTAGTCATTTGTATTCATGGAATGACAGCCTGAAGTTTGTTGACTTCAGATATAAAAATCTACAGCCAAGGATATCTGTTTGTTATTTTTATAAGTTAGACATGCTTAGTTGTAAATTAGTTGGTCCTTCAATGTTAGTGGCAGTATTCTAGATGAATATTTTTTTCTTTTAACTCTACCTTCGATTCGTTGTTTTAGTAACTTGAAGAGTCTGTTTTATGGTCATCTTATTGCATACAATTTTGTATATGTCAATCTCTTGAGTTCTCTGGTCATCTTATTGCATATATTCTCTTTGTATATGCATTTCTAAATTGTAAATGCAATACAGCATTGTCTACCTGACATGTCAAACTTAGCAAGGACTGCATTCCTTTTGTGTTGATTGAGATCCGTGACTGAGCTTGACATGTAATTAGTATCTCTTGTGATTACATAATTGTGTTATGAAACAGTAATAACTGATATTCCAAAATGGTCTGACTAATATTCCATTTAAATGCTATTGATGTCTGCTTGGAAAGTAAATGAGAGATGTCGAAAGCTTGAGAAATTGCTTGGCACAGTGTATGTGTGACATGAACAATTCCATTGTGTGTTTTTTAATTCAAATAATTTATTGAAGCTATAATACTCTTATTGAGTTGGATGTTTGGACTCGTTATGAATGTAATAGCATGGTTATATCTCTTCCAAATGAGTGATGGATGTGCTTGATTATTCTCGTATATTTGTTGCAAACATGACTTATGTATGCACTTGCATCAAAATATTTTTTTCATAATTAGTAAAACCTACTCAATTAGAGGTTAGACAAATTAGTTGACAGTTGGGTTAGTTGAAAAAAAAATCAAACTGGCGTAAAGTTTAAGGAAAGTAAACCTAGACTGTTTAGTGGGAAAAAATTTGGTTTTCTATATGAAGAAGCCCCAAAATTCATATTTTTAACGCATTAAGTCAGTCCCAGTCTATAGTGGATATTGGAGCATTTATAAATTAATTTTAAATGTTATCAGTGGATACACGATTTTTCTACCATAAACATCTTGACAGTGTAAAGCTTCAAAAATATGGTACAACTCTGTTACAATAAAGAAAGATCTGAACCTGGGAATAATATTCTAGGCCCTATATCAGCAACTCTACTTTAATTCTTCTTACTTTTTCTACTTTGCAACTACCTCATGGCATCTCTCCTACACAGCTGGAAATTTTATGCACACATTGGATTATAGACCAACAAAGAAGACTGAAAATGCCACATCATGTCAATAGTTGGGGTATGAATGTCATTGCATCCCACTGTCGAACCCCGCAACTAGCTCATAACATCTTTCCTAACACACAGCTGGAATTGATACAAAATTTCCAGATCAAACTCTAGATAAAGATGGATCCACTTGCAAGAGCCCAGTGGGCATATTTATGCACGCGTTAGATCATGAGAGCAATAAAGAAGACTCAAGATGTCATTTCGTGTCAATAGTTGAGAATATCATAACTTCTCATAAATAGCTTCAAGGCAGACAACCTCACCAGTGTCATAGATTTCCTGGAGACATTTTCAAGCTTTTCAAAGAACAGTTCCATTTTCTAGAGAAGTTACTAGCAAAGCTTATGCCAAATTTAGTTACTATTTTCAAGAAACTGTTTCCTGTCTTCCACTCTATGCATCACATTGTTAAAATAGATTGTAGTTTTTTGTTGCACTATCAACACCAAAATACTGTTGCATGCATTCACTTCACATTTGCAAAAGGCTCATCCTCATCTGTAGCAGAATAGTCGCATTAATATGATAGTTAACTGCCTTACCTCACGGTAGAATTTCTACATACTTAACCCACTGGAATTCTTCCTATCAACACTACAACTTATCTAGCATACAAAATTTTAATAAACTTCAATAATTTTGTTTTAGTTATTAAATTCAAGGCAAAATAAATTCATGTGCCATGCTATTGCTAGATGTGCATACTTCGTTACAACTCAAACTTTCCTCACTCCCACTTTTTTATACACATTCCTTTATCAACCAACATGCTCGAAACAAACCAGCAGGAACTCAACACGTATAAGGCATCAAGTTCCTGCCAGTGAACGTGAAGCATGTTGGTTTAGAGAAGAAAGCAAATAGAAAAGTAGGGATCAAACTTAGAATTTCAACTGCTTTTAGTTTTGCTTAAGTTGTTTTAATTGAGAAGTTGAAGAACCTCACAATTAGCACATTTGCACTCGCAGATAGAATCCACCCAAAGTTTTTAGATTACTGTGTCAATTATGCCATCAAAAATAATGCAAATTATGCAGTTGGAAAAAAAAAGTAGCTGGATAATACTTGCTCTTGCTCATTCCTTGACTATCAAAATGTATAATTTAATACATAATATCAAAAACAACCAGTATCAAGTCATTGGCAGTTGAAAGTTGATGGATCATTTTTAATGCTGAAGCATCACATTCTGCATTGTATTAATGTGACATTTTGTATTGTATCTCCATCTGTGCAAACAAATTACATATTCAGATAAGATTTTTTGCAAATTACAATCAAATTACATATTCAAATAACCAATTTTGCAAATTACAATCCTTTTGGGCCATTATCTACCAAAATGTGGAAAATGAGGAAAATGTCAATTTTTTGTTGAAATTATGGTTTTTTATATACGTACTAGCCGTAACAAACCTGGGGAAAAAGTGGGAGAACTGTTGAACTAGAACCCCAAACCCAAACTGCTAATATAGCTTTGTAATGAAAATCCACAATTTGGCTTATAAAAAAATGCCTTCTGTCCCAATCCGTCAAGAACAATTACAGAGATAGTAAAGTAAACAAAACATGCAATTGATATCAGATACATTTAATACATCTCAGAAACTGCAGCCAATATAGGGAATAACAATCACAAATATCACTTGATTATAAATGGAATAGCAGCATAAGGAGACACTCAGAAGTATAATGGAGCAGATAAGTATTTTACGATTAACACAAATGAAAGTTCCTCTTTTCCATAACATTGCAGAAGTGGCTTACAGATTGGAGGGCATGATATGATTGTTAACTGTAATCTGGATTCACACCAAAAATTGTTAATACATAGATTCTAATTCACCCTTATGGACAAGTACCAAAGGAAATCAAAAATTGTTTCCAAAGCTCTGTTGCTGACAACCTTTATGTGGTAGCCCTTTTGCTTGAAAAGTGACAGTCATCTTCACATAGAAAGAACAGAGCGTACTTTTTACGAACTCCACTTCTAGAGCAGGGAAGCTTCATATATTTTATAATGTATTTCACCTAAACATTTGCAAGATATAGAAGAAAAATGGCAGCCTCTTTCCGTAGAAAGAAAAGATGCTATTATTTACAGGCTCCACCTCTAGTGCAAAGCAGCTTCAAGTGCATATATTTCATCTTTGTTTCTGTTATTAACTACCAGAAAAGTGGTAGCCCTATTCATGTAGACAGAAGAGATATTATTTTAGTTTTTACAATCTCAACCTTTAGAGCAGGGAAGCTTCAAGAACATGCGTTTTTTTAATCATCTAGCACTACTATTAAACACCAACAACTGGAGAGGATATTAAAAATACAATCAAAGTTTGTAATAATTGAAAACTTAAACTTTAATCAGAAACCAATAATATTAGATTGTGATACAGTACAAAAACTATAGGATTCTATGGGCAAGCCAGTCTTCTCAATCTTGATATAGTGGATTCTGGACTTGTGGATAAAGGGTTGACAAACATGCAGAAAGAGGTGATGAAGTTTTTGATTTTTTGAAGAAGTCAAAAGTAGCCAAACTAATTGGTCTTCACCCTCCCAAAGAATATCCTATTTTTACAAACAATTTTATCGTGTTTCTCCATGTTTCAGAGACTGGGGATGGGGTTTTGTGGATTGCAAAAAAAATCTGAATTTTGGGGACGAAGGCTGGCTATTAAAAATTTTAAAACATAGTTTTTTTTATTTTTTATTTTTTGGAATAACTCTCTTTTATTTCAGGAAATATAAGTAATAACAAAATGATACCAAAAAGGCAAATGCCAAAATTTAAAAAAAATCCCAGTGTTTACGAGGCAGCCAATGGACACTGTCTAGTCAATGTTTTCACCGGACTGCAACTATTTAGGATCCTATCTTGAATTGTATTTGGTAGGATGAACAAGGTAAAGGTGATCAATTTTGTTGATTTGTCCATTAGCCATTTCTAACCACCACTTCATGTAATTTTAGTTGCCTTTGTGTTGGGCTCATTGTCTCATGATCCATCATCATGTTATAATTTTTTTAAATAGAACTCAAGAGATTGACATATAGAAAAATGTGTGCAATAAGATGACCAGAAAACAGACCCTTTTAAGTTTCCAAAAACAGGAAATCCAAGGTAGAGTTGAAAGAAAAAAATATTCATCTACAATACTGCTACTAACAGCCCAAAAATTCACATGGTATATTGTAAACCACACAGATACATCTTGTATTGGTTGGAGTAGCTCTATTATTGAACGATTGCAATAGTAACCTGATGACCAATCAGATTGTATAATTTAAATATGCTTCTTTTTATGTCTATAGTTTGAATTTAAAAACTTATTTTTATATTTCAAAATTATTATTTATCTGTTCTCTTATTGATCAGAGTAGTGTTATAATTCATTTTTCTTTTTTAAAAAACTTGAAAAATTGAATTTGCATAATAATTTGGGACCATTATAGTTAATGTGAGAAGCTACTGGAAGCAATTTCTGGGCCAACACGACGACAATGACCAAACGACCCTCCAGCAGGACCTGGTGGCCATCATTACTGTTTACACCACCTCTGGTTTTATTCATTCCTTCTATGATTCTGTGGGCCGAATCGACCATGCCAAACTCACTAATCTTAGCAGTCAACAAATTACCACCAAAAATAATCACAAGCCCCTCGTCAGCTGGTTTGTCGACCGCAGCAATACGCCTCTCAGGCCCTCCATGTGCAAAGCGGCAGTTACACCTTGGTTAAGGAGAAGTGCCAATACAGCTTCCATTGCTGCCCAAAACTACTTGTCTATGGCTTCAGACAAGGATGGAAGCGATATTAAGGTCTCGGATGGGGTTTACTTGTCTAGGGTTTCAAAAAGTGGTTTAGGGTTTCCATATTCGTCCAAGTCTAGCAGTAGTTCACAAACCAGCATATTATTTCGCCTCTGCAGAGCCTCTTTGTCTTGTTAAATTCAAGAAATTGTAAAAGAAGTCGGTAATTAGGGCTTTGACATCTTAAGAATTGAAAGTTTAAGCTTATCCTATTTATAAAGCGAATTTAATATTGGTTTTATTGGGTGAGATTTTGTAGCAGGGAGCAGGCACAATTCTATTTGCCGCCTATTTTTCAAGGAGAGCTCCAGCACTCTTCATAGCTAAGTTAAGTCACACATCTAGCTGATGTTTTTTGTGGATAATTGTTTTGCTGCTGTCATCCACTAAGTAGTTGAGCTGTACCAGATAGATTGCAGCCTTTGTGAGCTGTCATACACTACCAAGGAGGGGCAATTATCATATTTTGAGGATTCACAGCTGAGAGAAAGGGTTTGTACCATACTGTGAACCTCCCAAGCTGTTTGTAGCTCCAAACATTGAATTTACTATATGCTGTTAGCTGTTTGCCACCGCTCCACATAATAATTTGCAGTTGTGCAACAACATTTCATGGATATTGCCGGCCTGCTCACTATCGATGTGGCTTAGCACTAGTATCATAGTCATATGTTGCTAGCCACAACAAATATTGTAGGGAGATTTGCATATAGAGGAAGTGCCATTTTTAGATCTAGTTGCTGCCTATCAGCCTCTCACCATTTCAGGGGATTTGATCCACACATCAGAGCATTCCTCATCAAGTAGTCAACAAATACATTGGATCAGCTGGATAATATTCAGTGAGTTTGATATTTGCTATACGTAGTTCTGAGAGTTGTACTTTCAGCATCTGCATATCAATAATTGTAATCTTTCCAGCTATTGCAAGTGAAAAAAGAAAATCAGGTTCCTATACTCTTGTTCCTTATTGGTTGTTGCTGTACAAGTTAACATAATCTGCCCTTAAAATCATAAAGTTTCCACAGTCCATGATAATCAAGTGAGCTGTTTCTGGATTAAAACTGTGTCAATTTTTTGTATCAAAAAATTGACACAGTTTTAATCCAGAAACAGCTCACTTGATAATCTGCCCTCTTTATTTTATATTGATCTGAAAGATCAGATTTCGGCATATTCCGGCAATCTATGGTTATATTTGGGCATTAATGATAAACCCAACATTTTGAGGGTTTGTGGTGACATTCCCAACCGGTTGTTATTTTTATCAGTCCTTATTTTCAATCAATTCACAATTACATTTTTTATTTGGTTTTCTGAATCTGAAAAATACCAATAAAAAGTCAAAAAAATTAAAAAAATATAGATTGAGGACATTACAAAGGGGATTGGAACAAATATCAAAATCCTATTAAGCCCCCTGCAACTGTGAGTGTCTATATGAGCTATGCTATATTTTGTAATTAAGTTAGTTGATTGTGGACAGGAGTCCTACTATAACTTATGTGTAACAATCAACGGACCTCTCAGGCATCAACTATTTTATCAAAGCTCATGTTTTATGCTCTCATCTGCTGTTAGTTTGGAGGATATGTTTACACATTGGAGTCATGCCATGATTGTCTCCATGAACATCTAGACATTTGTAGGGTAGAAATATCCTCTCAAGCATCAACTATTTTATCAAATCACAGGCATCAAACAAATGTTCATTGTCTGTAAGTTCTCTAAACACTAATTGCTCTGTTATTCTTATATTTGTTTCATTTATAGGGTTATAAATTCAAATTCTCAAGTACACTTAATTAACATTTATCATTCATGCGGAGAGGAAAAGACTAGCTTCTGGTACAGTCCTGATGAAGAGATACATTTGGCTAAAGATACAAATGCGACAGTTTCTCGCATGGGTAGTGGAGCAGAATAATGCCAAAAGAACCCCTTGATGGTGTTGAGGAAGCTGTAAATTTCTGTAGGCCTGTAAAAATGGCCTCATTTTCTTGGATGCATTTTCAAATGTATATGGATAACAGTTATGTTTTTTTTGTGTGTCCCCACATTGACATTTAGAATTATACTTAGCTTGTCATAAGGCCTATTCATCGCGATTTTGCGGATTAATCAAGAAGCATTGGATCAATATAGATGGTTTGTGGAAAGAGTCCATACTCATGGATTGCGTGTTATGCTGACTCTTTTCCATAGTTCTCTCTCTGCATGGGCTTCTACCTATGGTGGCTGGCAAAAAGACAAAACCATTGACTACTTCATTAAGTATACAAGGTAAATCTATATTTTTGGTGTCTTCTTTTTCTATATTTCTTGTATATGACCAAGTCAAAGGAATAGAGCAGCAATGTAAATAACAAAGAATAATGATCTACAGATCATACACAAGATAAATATGGAAAGCCCCAACTTCTATATACTATGATCGGAATTTGTCGTTTATATAGAAAATTACACAAGAGTAAACTGAACGAAAAACTACATGCAACTGTTAACTAAACAGTAAACTTAACAATACATGCAATGTGCTGATTAACTAAATTTAACAATACATACTCCTTTTGCATATGAAAAGCCTTGTGATTATTCTTCTAGTTTTCCTTGTATTTTGATGTTTATGCAAAAATTTGCAATTACTATCCTGATCTGAGAATGTTTATGCAGGTTGGGGCATTTTCAGTATTGAAGGAGCTTGTGGTTGTGCTACCCAATTGCTTAGCTGATCATATAGGCTCTCTGGTACCTAGAATTGAGAAAGCGCTTAATGTAAGATAGAGAACATATGTTTTATTTGAGATTTTGTATTCTCATTATCTATTGTGGTCCCTTTTCTGAATAATCTCTTGTATCAGGACAACTCGTCAAACTCAAATCTTAAGATTGAGGCTCTTGTATTCACTAGACTTGTCATGGCTCGACACTTGCCCTTTGTATTCCATCCCTACATCAAGGTAATGGTTCTATAACCATACACACAAAGTGCTATATTGAAGTGCTTTTGACTGAAACATGAGTGTAGCTGGAGTTCCTGGTTTTCTAGTACCATGCTCTCATGTTGAGATTCTATTGGAATATTTTCTTTATATTCATAGACATTTAATTGTCTAGCTCATAGAGAGTACTTGGAGTCTCTCAATTTGAATATAGGGAACATTATTTGTTACCTCCTTTTTGTTGTCAAAACGATGGTTTGACTTTGTGCACACTTTGTACAGTCATATCTCAAGAAATCTGAACTGCTCTAATATTTTTTCCATGCTAGATTTTTTCTTCTGCATTCTTGCCTTTTAGAAAATTTTGTGGTCAACTAACAATAAATCCTTTGGCTAATTATCATCTAATGCAAGCTTGTCTCAGGCCCTGTATGGACCTGTTCTTTCTGCTGCAAGTGATCGTTACTACAAAGTCACAGCAGAGGCACTGAGGGTCTGTGGAGAACTGGTTAAGGCAATTCGTCCACAATTTTCGACTGTAAAATTGTTATCTTGATATTATTAGTATATGCAATGAATGCCATTATTTCCAACTGACCATGTTTTATGATTTATTCTTAAATGACAAAGCAATTTTTTGTTGCAGCCACCGGTTTTTTATTTTAAGCCATATGTTCATCCCATTTACAGTACCGTTTTGATGCACTTGGCAAATCAAGATCAGGATCAGGTCAGATCTTTAGCCTTCTTTTCCTTTTGTCGGATTTGATTCTTTCTGATCTAATATCAGTAATATTTATGTACTTAGAACCCATAATGAATGCTGTATTATCTCCTGTGTGTGATTTTGATTGCTAGATATTTTATTTGTCCATAGGTTGTGTTGTTTTTCTATCTGATTCTGGATTTCTATATACAGGAGGTCAAGGAGTGTGCAATTTCTTGCATGGGATTGGTTATTTCAACATTTGGTGACAACCTTCAAGTTGAACTACCTGCGTGTTTGCCTCTCCTTGTTGATGACACGGGAAATGAGATAACAAGGCTTACAGCTGTTAAGGTGTGACATGACAAATCTTGTGGTGCCAAATGATCTGGGGATTTTAGCTTGGAGTCAATTGAGTATCTTGTATGAGTTGTATGGAAATGGCATTTTGAGTCTGTGAGGTTTTAATTACATTTAAATTGTAATAGCATTTTTGGTGTTCTGTTTCTGTTCATTGTGTCTAGGCCTACAATTTCTATTTTTAATCTTGAGCTTGTCTCAAGTTGTTCTTATGATTCAAGCATGGTTATGATATGTAGAATTCTAGGCATATAAACTATAAATAATGATGAATTCATCTTTCAAAAATTTGCCTCTAGGAGATGCCTGCTTAACAGTTCATATCAGTCTCATAAGGCTCTGTTTTAATGTAATTAATATTCTCTGATACTCTGCACACAAGTGAAGATTTAATGGCAACTTTCCCTACCAAGCTTAAGTCAACGGGCACATTTATAAGTCTTGAGTCAAGCTGCTATTGCCCTTCTATATAGCAGTTCCTTTAGTTGTCACTTTTGTAGACATGTTTGTTGAGAAGCTTTGGGAATAATTGACCTGAAATCTAGCTTAATGGTTCTACTTTTTCTTTTCTTTTTCACTTTGTTTCTTGGGTAATGGGCAGGTACAGGTTTTTTAGAAAATTTTGTCCCATTGAGGCTAAGGATGGGAGCTTTGGAACAGTATGAATATCCATTGAAGCATAAATGATAGAGGAACTTTGTCAGATATTATAGTCACAAGTTCGCAACTGCCCTAGTGATGCAGATCAGGGGCATAAACTAGAATGTTGATACCATATTTCACAACAATGTGTTCATTATCTCAAGGTTCAATGATAAACATGACAGGGCAGACTTCTTTGGTGGTGACAGTCCTTTCAACATTCAAGGGTGGCAGACCTTTCAAGGTTTTGGAACAGCATGTTAACACCATAGACAACATGGGATGATGGTATAGATGACACCACAGACCCTTCAAAAGTTTTTGTAATCTCCAAATGCATGGGTAGACTTAAAAGTAGCAACCTCCAATGGAACAGTCTATGGGACAGTCATATGCAAACAATGAATAACCTTCAACACATGATGGAAGTATCAAACCAACGGTTTCTTCAGGGTGTAGTTAGACTTGTCTCAACCTTCACAAAGCACTAAGTAATGTTACAATGCCAAAACTTTGGTATTCAATTAAAATGCAATGCCCTTTGACTGTAAATCAGACAACAATGCAATGACTGTCAACCGAGTTCTCTCTCCACATGCAATGTCCAAGCCTCAACTCTTGAGGGAGGTTAGAATACATCTAAACAGAGTTGTAAATACGATTTCTTGATCTGATCATGGAGGGAATGTGAGTAAGAACATTTTGAAGGCCTCTTGGAACCCTAGGCAGGGTTTGGAGCAAGTTTCAGTAAATCCATGATATCTCATTCAATACTTTATGAAATTTAACCAAACCAAAAGCAAAACAAAGCTAGAACAATCCTTCACATCATACATCCATTATTCAGACCGTACAGTGCAATGTAAGTCCATACAAACGTGACAGAGATTGAAAATGCAGGAAAAACCAGTGTTTCCACGTGCAACAGTGAGTTTTCATTCCACAAAACTTCATCCAACCTTCTCCTTTGAGATTACAAGGCTTATTTGAATGTTTACAACCATATTCTAACTGTCCCCAAACATATTTGGTTTAGTTGCTTAACTAATCATCAAATTATACTTTTTGCAAAAAATTGCAAAAGTTGTTTGACAACTTTTTGTGCAACTTTGACAACATTTGCAATTTTGCCCAACCTTGCATCTAAAGACTCAACAATGACTCCAAATGACATGACATGGCCTACAAAGACCTTATTACATGCAATCAACTCTCATATGACCAAAAACCAAAAATTCACTACATAGAACCAAGGGTGCCCCTGCACCACCTAGTAGACATGCATGATTACTCACATCCTTCTCAATGGTAAAATTTGGTAAAATCGGCAATAATGTAGCACAATCAATGCTCTAGCTGGAACATAAAAATTAGATTTTTTTTTGTTTTCTCACTTGAAAATGCCTAAGTTATTTTTTTCCAGCATGAGACTGCAATAAACATGGGGATTACCATCCAAAAGTTGTTTACCAGAACATAAGAAACCCAATAATAATGTCATCTGGCAGAGAAATTGGGAGGATTTTTCTTACCTATCATAGCTGGAAATGCTCTGGTAGACATGTATGCAAAATGTGGAAGCATAGAAAGGCACGTGTACTGTTTGAAAGAATGCCTCAAAGAGAGGTTATCTCATGGAATGCAATGATTGCAGGAAATGCACAAAATGCTTTTTATAAAAAGCTTTAGAAACTTTCAAGCGAATGCAATTGGCAGGTGTAAAGCCAGACTCCTTTGCCAGCATTCTCCCTGCCTGTGCCAAAAATAGGAGCATTGGAACAGGGTATGGACATCCATCAAACCATAAAGAATAGAAGAATTTTATCGGACGTTGCAGTTACAACTGCCCTGGTGGACATGCATGCAAAATGTGTTGGCAGCATAGAAAAGGCACGTGAACTGTTTGACAAAATGCCCCAAAGAGATGTCATCTCATGGAATGCAATGATTGCAGGATATGCACATGGATTTTGAAAGGATGATCTCAAAATCTTTGAATTAATGAAGCACTTTGGAATATATCCTGAAATTGCCCCTGCCATTAAAAATATCTCTAATCTGAATTCTCTGAACTTGGATTCAAATTCCCTATCTTTTTCTCTTCGGTAATAATCTCACAGGAAGCATTCCTTCAGCTAGGGGAAATTATCTGGTTTGGACCTGGGAAATAATATATAGTGTCTCCCTTTTGATTATTTTACAGCAGAAATAAAGCACATATAAGACTAGGCATAATATCCAACACAGTCATGCCAAACCTACACTCCTAGTTTCTATTGACAAACCAAAAAAGTCACACAGATTATACAAGCCATCACATGTAGCAAGATGTGTTTGTTTTCATGGAACATGATGGAAAAGTATTAAAACTCACTTGAAATCAAAAGGCAATCAGACAAAATAATAGGTAGAATCAACTTTGTTTGAACCATTGTTCTCACAAAATGCCTCACCAACAAGCACGTCCACAGGAATGGAATTTTAAAAGGTAAAAGGGATTTAAAATGTCTGACAGAATACCTCAAACAAATGTTGCCTCATGACCTGCCATAATTGCATAATATAAATTTGTTCAAAATATTCTACAAACTTCCAAGAAAATGCAATTCGCAGGTGTAAAGCCAAATCTCATAAATTTTCTCAGCATTCTACCTGCGTGTGCAAAAATGGGAGCTTTGGAACAGGCTATGGACATTTATGGAAGAATAAAGTAAGTACATTTTTTTACAGCTGGACATTATGCTGTCCCTGTTTCTTACTTTTGTTCAGGGTACATGTCAGCTCAAATAGTCTGGTTTTAGGAAGTCACTGCATGTGATATTTTTGTCGTATGTTGGTGTGTTGTATGGTTTGAATAAATTCCACCTCTTTATTTGAACTCCTGTTGGCTGGCATTGCTGACACCATAACATTTGATAGTTAAATTAATCAAAGTTGCCAATCATTTAGACTGCGTACCGAGAATGACAGACCTAACAAGGGAATGTTATAATGACAAAAATTAAAATAGAAATGCCAAACA
This sequence comes from Sequoiadendron giganteum, assembly GCA_007115665.2. Taxonomy (NCBI): domain Eukaryota; kingdom Viridiplantae; phylum Streptophyta; class Pinopsida; order Cupressales; family Cupressaceae; genus Sequoiadendron; species Sequoiadendron giganteum. The sequence goes on from CM021102.1 coordinate 725,989,447, forward strand.
AAATGGACCCATGCATGTAGATATTAATGGTAAAGGAGCTTGATTATTTTCCTTATTCAAAGGTTTTGTTTCAATCATGTAAATGGATGCATATCATTTCTTCATTGAGACCTTCATTGCACAAATGTACCCAAAAAATAGAAGCTTTTTTTTTTCAAATTGACCTTCCACACCTCTTCAATGTACCCGTTGCACACCAAGGTGCAAATGCTAGTTGTAGTTGTATTGTGGTATTGTAGGGATATTTTTAGTTGTGAGATACATCTGTACAGCTGGTATGTGAGGAAGGCAAGGTTAAAAAAATTTATGGCCAAAGTGAAGGATGAATTTTCTAGGAAGGGATATATGATATATTGGGAGACATCATGCATCACTCTCCCAATGAGGTTATTAGAGGTGCTTAATTATTTGTATACTATTTATGTGACATGTATCAAAACTTTGTTGACTATTTTCAACAGCAGTGTTTCCACAAGGTGGGGATATGGTCTAGATGTTGTCATACCCTTAAACATGTCAGCCAAGAAACAAATATAACAATTGAATCATACCACTCACATTTGAAGAGCCATTTGTTGAATCATACCACTCACATTTAAAAATAGCCAACTGGTGGAAAAATCTCACTAAAAACCCCTCATTTATCATAGTTGTGTCTAACATTGTCATATATTCAAATATAAAATAAACATATTTAAATGAGACTGACATGGCATTGATTACAGAAACACAAAGAAAATCAACGTACATGAGGTTTGTCCATTAGATTGAAGAGGAGCTTCTGGGAAAACTGTAAGAATTTTTGTTTCCATCAACGTTTCATATCACTGTCATCTATCATCAAAAAGAGAGCAAAAGATAGCAAGATTGTAGAGATATTCTCCTATAAAGCGCTAACAGATTCCAAGGGGGTACAGAAACCAAAAAAAGGGTAGAAAAAATCCCATGGGATATACCAAAAGAAAATCAAGTTAAAAATAAATAGAAAATTTCTCAATGCTGTTGTTATGCTGTGAAGTCCAATTCGCCATATATGACAAATGGGTACTACAGATAATTATGTTTTTACCAACTTACAAGACTTGGAAAAATTTTGCTTTTCCATCTTTATACAGCAAACCAGGTTCAGTTTTAGGAGTCAACCATCTCCCAGAGTCTGTTACATATCTCAGCACCAGACATCTTTGTCCTATCAAACTCAAACTTCTCTGCTTTTTGTTTCTCCCTGTCTACAATGTCTGAAAAATGTTAAGGAAGCATAAAATATGCAACAATTTATTGTCTTAAATCAATGGTAAAAATCCCTTGAATACATTGCATAGCTATTTTCTGTGATGGACCTATTCTTACAAGTTATTAAAAAGAGAGATTTATTTTGCTATCATTACAAATACACTCTTGGAATATGTTGCACCTTTTTTAAGAGAAATTCTAAGCTTGTAGACGAATAATTTCAGCTCAAAATATATGTTATATACAAGAGTCCGGACAATATCTTTATTGCATTAAAAACAACTAAAAGAGGATAACAAAATAATCAGACTGAAATTAATGGGGCAAGTAATTAGTACATAATCAAATTAAAGAAACATATCCATATATAATAGTTTCAAAGGAATAAATCAAATAACCAAGTAAGCCACAACTTCCTCCTAAACATGCTTTTTTTATGAAAGGATACGACCCATGTACTTGTCTGTTGCACTTAAATCTGGAATGATTCTTGAAATAGACGCATACAAAGAAAGTTCATTCCTGCAATTGTTACGATTCACAGTAAATGAGAAATTTGTTGGGCAGGACCAATCAACCAATAGAAACTAAGTTAATTTTAAACAGAACACTGACATACAATAGTTATCCAACATTAACTCCTCAACTGATATCATTATTTGCATGGGAGAACAGATGGTCTTTCATTATCCAGAGTTTTAACATACAATAGCATCCAACCAAGGTAATCAATTAATTGCATAGGCAAGCTGAGGACAGAATGTCAATTTCCTCATTCTCATTGCGTTAAAGGGCTTTTAATATTTATAATTTGCTTTCAGAAGAGCATTCTACACACATTAACTTGGATTTCTTGTGTGGATGGATATGTGAGTAACATTGACAGCCAATGTTTTTATAAATACTGAACTCTTAAAACCTAGCAAAAATCAATCTTAACAGGAATCTGATATGCACCAAGAGACTCTCTTAAATGCCTCTATGCACAATATCGGATCAATATTAAGATTGATCTGTGCTAGCATACAAAATGAAGAAAATGTGCTTGTGGGTCAATAAATATCAAGTGAATAACACGAATACTTAGATACACAAGCTTCAGCTAAAGCATACATATTTCTAAGTTACACAGTTCAGTACTGCATATACACATGATAAGGGTGTAGTATGTACTCATGGGTACAGGTTGAGTAACGAGGGATATATAGACTAAGTGCAGAAGTGGTGATGCACAGAAAGAGGAAGCCACTGACATTAAAATCAGAATTCCACCTTAATGAAATCTTGTGAATTGAGTTAATACAAGGGGAAATTTATATTTGATGCTCTAAGAAACGTGCACAAAGATGCATCTTAAATTGCAAATTTAAAACATTCTGCAGTACACACTACAATGATGTTTTTAAGTAATCAAATTTAATATTTATTCTACAGTATTGGTCCCCACTCCGTGATGTGTATTCATTACCCTATCTTTCATAATCTATGAAATTCTGTGAAAGAAATGGTTTTCCGTTTTCTAAGTAGGAAATCACACCAGAGAGCAACATTTGTACCACATATTTGCTAGCTTAAATTCTGATTATAGTTTCTTTAGTTTTATCTGTACTGCCAGGGTAATGAAAGGCATTATTATGAATTAGACTGGACAGGTTAACATTTGATGGCAGAAGTTGTTCACAGCTATCGAGGACTGAAAGATTACTTTCCACACAGTGTACCAAAATATAGGAAGAACATGCTTTGTTAAATTCATCTCTTGCTACACTGATACTAGATGTTGACTTGTATGAAAGCTTGCATACCATTTCATACATACTTTTCTTCAAGAACTACCTTTCCATGGAATTGCAGTTGCAACCTGAACCAGCAATTAAATGGGGACTAGGGGGAATGAATAACAACACTCAAGGGCCAGTGAAATTATATTTCAAAATTATGTATCAAGATGGCAGACAGTATTTCATGTACTAGAGTTTCTACAATTCATTGAAACTCCAGAAACATAGGCAGCCATGTTCATTCATAATTTTCATGCTTTTGATATAGATTTGGCATTTTGCCTGTCTTAATATAGTTGCTTTGATAAATCAACATCAGAACTGTATGGCATGCATTCTACGACTCGAAAGTTGGTGGATACTTGGTTTACCAACACCAAATTTGTTATTCATTTGCATCTAATGCCTACTTTAAAAGACTGGACTACTGATGAGTCAGCCACATGCAGGCTGCATTTGGAAAAATGCTTCTTGAAGACTGATCACATGCATTCAATAACTGTGTATAGAGCTTTTCAAAGTAGAAAGACAGGAGATACTATCAAGTTAAATACGTGTAACTAGACTACAAATGGCAAACCTGTCACACTTTACCTTTCGTGTTAACAATATGGACTCAACCGTGTCTTGGCCCATCATTTTGGTTGCATTTATCTAGTATTTTTCAACATTGTGATTAAGGCCAGTATGGCTTTACTAAAAATATGATATTTATACAAGTACTAGATGCCTTCTTGACAACTGTCGAATACAATTTTGTATCTTCTTGACAATTCTCAATGAATGGAACAATATAACTTTCAGAGTAACATTTTTGCTCAAGAGCTAGGCTCTCAGTAGGCTTCATAAACAACTAGGACATTGCTGCCGTATCTATCTATAGAAACATCTATGTAGAAGATGCTGAAAGATATCATTCTCAAAATGCCCATTACACCTAAAACACAAATCCAGTCAAAAACAGGCACCTTGAGAATGATATCTATCAGTATCTATTACATAGATTTTTATAAAGATAGGTATGCTAGTTTATTTAACCATAGAATTATTTTTAATATGAAATATAGCTATCTAATCAAAGAGTTATTTATTTTAATTTTTAAACTAATTTATTTACTACTTACATATATGGACACAAAAAAATGAGTATTTATGTCTTTATAAATGTTGGCTCTAAATAGTTTATCTTTTACCCCGTCACTGTAGATTACACCAGATAATTGACATAAAGTCATTATTGAAAACTTAATTTACTCTGTTTTAATTTTCACGCATTTGCATTTCACCCATAACCTACCTCTTCCTTTCCACTTAAAATCAAATCCTTTATTAAAGCCAAAGGCTATAATAGTTGATTTTATTCTTACTATCCTCTGTTTACCCTAACCTTAAATTTATTAAAATCGGTTCAAAATTTCTCATGGGCTTCAACATTCATACTGGCTTTGTATTTGTGTGCAAGAATCACATTAATTTTGTTGAACCACCACAAAGATGAACCCCATATTGCAGCTCCACTAGAAGTGCTCCCTGCCATGCACCACCCTATACTGAAAAAAAGCTCTAATTCAACTCATGACCAACAAATATAAAACATTTAGTATACTACTAAATAAATGAATAAAAAAATCTAACTAAACATTACCAATTTAATCTTCCTTAGTGGTGATTTAAAAAAAACCTTAAATCTTTTATGTCAAGATGCGCAAGAAAATAATGTACATTCTCTTAAACCTCTTTAGTCAGAAATCAAACGCCCCTTGCAAAACCTAATACTGTTTGTACTTGCAATATCCAATACTCTCATACTATAAACCCCAATACACAGAAATTACAAATCAGAACATATTTAATTGCGATAGACCAGTATGCAAGCACTTGTACAGCATTTAAACTTGACAGCCTCAAAAATTATGAAAGAAAAGACCTTTGCAAAGCAAGAACACACACATAGGGTGAAACAATAAAACAGCTTACAACCACTTCTAACATTTCACATTAACTATAAATAAAGTTTTAAATTTTTAAAACATTATAAACAACACTTAAGAACATATGTCAAGGGTTTAGTTATTACAGCAGACCAGCTTTGAAGTCCACAGTAGGGATGCTATTACATCACCATGCCTAGGCTAATGATTTGCCATTTCACTATGTTATTTAACCCACAACATCACACAACCAAATACCTTTAGGGTTTATACATAGCTTCCGTTGACCCAAACAACCTAAGCATTAACCCACTTTCCTTCATCACTAGCCAAGAACACAACAATAGGCACCATGTCAATCACCTTGCCCAACCGTTTGAATGGGGGATCCTCCACAACACATTGAATGAGGTCATTGCTCTTTCTTGCAATGAACATCTCTATGGCCACTGGTCCAAGGCCATGTAATTTACAATAGTTTTGGTGCCCCTCAATTCCTTAAATAATACTTAAGCATAATTGATCACCACTTTTGCTCCCTTGCATGCCAAGTGAAGGGTAATTTATCTGCCAATCCCTCAAGATGTGCCCGTCATGTGGCCATTTCATTTTTCTACAATAATGTATGTCCACAACCCCCTCAAAACTGCAATGCACAGCTTCAATTCCAATCCACCGCGATGTACATTGGGCCATGACTTATTTATTAATGATTTGACATGTAAATTGCTGTCAAATCTAAGTTATGGGGTTTTAGTTTTTAACGTACACGGTAACATGAGACTCCGTGATGCTACTTTAGAATGCCTCTTGGCATAATTAATTTTATCTAGTGCCCAAACCTGTGACTAGAAACATACTCATGGCCCTTTTCACTTCAACATGGTTTCACTAGCCATTGGCACAAGTCAATGGTTCATGGCATCACAGGTTCAATCACACTAGGTGGTATAAGAAACTGAAGATTATTATAAAGTTCGTGGCAGAGTTCATGTTATAGGTATTTTTGTGTTATGTTGACAATTATGTATCAAAGAAATAAAGAAAAAGCAAAAAGGGAGCAAATTACTCAGACAGATTATAAGGATCCTGATTCAAGCATTATACCAGATGGCTTTCTGAAATGAAATCCTCAGGGAATCTTTGCAAATACAAAATATTACATAGACAGGATCTGCTAATCTAGGCTGAAAAACAATACAAGAGTTATGAAAATGCAGGCGTTACTAGCCTCATCATCAGTATAAAAACACTGGGGTGCTCCATCGAACCCATGAAATATAATGAGCACTGACTCCTTGAGGATGAGTTCCCCTGAAACACCATTCTTGTGAAATCAAGTTGGTTATAGAGAAAATATTAGTGCATCTACAGTAAAACTCCAAGCAGTTTAATAGTTTGTGATTTTTTACTTCCTCACCTAAATAAAAAACCCATTAATCCTCTTTATGTTTCTCAAATACTAAGAATTCTGAGAATTGTCAACAACTAAAATCATGACAAGAAATTTTGAGGAGCAGTGTGTCATTTTGGGTACGAGATGAGAAAACAACGTAAACAATAGAAGAATTCTTATATTTCATCATCATTGTAATATTCATGTGCTTGGAAAAAGAACAACAGTCTTACTGTGCTCTTATTTCTTCTTTTTTCGCTTTGTTCACTGCTTCCTTGTGGCTCTCTATACGAGACCTCTCCAATTCCAACCTATCCATCTCGTCTTCAATGACTGTGTGAGATTAATTGTGTTAGAACCAAATTGTGCTAAGATTAAACATCTTAGGTTTAGAAAACTTATCTAAGCTCTTGCATAAATTGATGCTCATATTGCTGCTCTTTTTCCAATTCAGTGCGTAAGGCTTGAAACTCTTCATCTGCCACTCCCTCCTTCTGTGCAGCCTCCACCTTCCTCTCATGCACAAGTACTTTGCCCTGAATGTCTGTAGTTATGGTGTTGATTGAATTAGCATATAAAATTGGAAAAATAACATGTAGTATGAAAATAGAAGCCCATAAATAAAAGAACTGGAAGAAAAAAGTGCTGCAAGATATTCATAATTACAGAAATAACATTATAGATCGGAAATTCAAGGGAAAAGAAACCAAAGATCAGGTTGAACCCTACATTAAACACTGCCCACCTAAATTGAAACTCACTCAAAACATTTTTCCCACATGAATTAGAAGCTATGTGAATCAGAAACCCTTCCTCAAAATGTAACAATTAACGAGACAGATATCTCTGGTCAGGTGCAGAACTCGAGTAAATTGAAACCTTGCATCAAGCGCAGTAGAAAGCCAAGTACAAGATCCAAAGCCTATGAAATTAGAAGCTTAATGTATGAATCTAAACACCAAAGAAACTGGAAAAAAGTGTTCAAGCAATTATGCTAAATTCAAACTTAACATCAAGCTCACTGGAATGCCAAGTCTGAGCAATTCCAAAACCTAGGAAATCTAAGTTAAATGTATGAATCTAAACACCAGATCAACCTAAACTTATTTCAAACACTTCCATGTAAGAAAAAACAGTTAAAAGATGCATTCAAAAACAAATGATCACAGGTAATAATGACAGTAAATTACCTTTCAAAATTGTTTGGACTTCTGACCAATCCTCCTCAACAACAGATTTGAGCCTGCTTATTTCTTGTTGTACTTCAGCTAACACAGAAAAATCTCTAGAAGTGTCAAGGACTTGACAGAGATCATCAGCAAGCGACATTATACCCTCTATGTCTAGACTCTGTACGGCATCAGGTTTAATAGAGTCCATGGAAGGCATTCTGAAGAAAGTAGCCTTTCAAAGCTAAGTTACCGAATCGTGGGGTTTGAAGGCCGATTCCGGGTAATCGGATACGTGTCAAATACCCTGTGGAATCGGGCGGGGTTCGGAAATTTTAAGCCTGAAACGTTTTTCCTTTTGCCAGACGAATCCCGACGTTTTTCGGGTCGACGTGGCGTGTTTTACTCGATTCCAAATTCACGGGTTTCTGCAGATACGAAGGAAGTTTGAAGGGTTTTTGCAGATTCGAAGGAAAAGCACAAGTTGCACGCATCAATATGTTCGCGCCCTCCAGTTCCGCATTTGAATTAAACTTTCGTTAATATGTTTATTATTATAAATTGTTTTATAAATTTATAATTATAATGATTATTATTATTTATTATTATTGTAATATAAATTATTATTACAGTAGGGGAAAACCCTCAATTGCCGCCCACGATCCAATACTCGTTCACTCCATGTTCACCTGACCCCCCAATAACCGTTTACATTTTAGTCATTATAATGTTTTATTTATGCCAATAAAAATTTACAAATTACACCAATATATGTTCACTACTGAATGTGTAGTTGACAAAAAAAATTAATCCCACATTGAAAACTATTGAAAACACTTTAAATATTTGTGGGTTTTTATTGTTTGTCTAATGAACGGGTATTGGTGAAGTGGTAAAGATGTATGGGGCGAAGGTTTTAAAACACCCTTTTTGAACACTTTTCGCTTTACGGGTTCTACAAGGTGCATTTTAAATACCCAGAAGCCAAATTTTTCTTTTTAAGGTCCTAACTCGCAAAGTTAGCCCTGACGGCTACTGGTACGTTTCCCCTATTATTTAACATAATAATATAATATTAAATTAATTATTAATATTAATAATTAATTTATTAAATTATATTATGTATATAAACAATTTGTATTATTAATGTTTTTAATTTAAATTTTATATTAATATATTAAAAAATCATTAAATGGGGTTGGGGCCCTAGCTTGGTTGGCTAAATCTTTCTTGTTGCAGGAGGCTGGTCACGAGGTCTAGTCTCCCCCACCCCCGTGGTACTCGAGGGCGTGTCACGTCAGCGCCGTCGATCACATTAAAAAGTTTACCAGGCGCATTGCAATTTATAAAGGGTCGTGCTACCCAATTCATGCAGTCTAATAAAAAAAATCATTAAATTAATAATTAATATAATAGATCGTAAATATTAATATAATTATAATTTTATGTATATATTTATAATTTTATATAAATATAATTATAATTTTATAATATTTATAATTTTATATTAATATAATTATAATTTTATGTATATATCTATGATTTTTATATGTTTTATTGTACGAACGTACCCAAATGTATCCACCCCCAAAAAAAAATTGTCGTATTGACGTACTGTATCCATGTACCCATACTCATACTCGATTCGACAACTTAGTTTCAAAGTGAAATTAGGTCGTAGCACCTGCAAGATGCATATTCAAACCACCTAAGCAGCATATATAGCAGTAACTACTTAAAACTTTGAAATTCCCATCAAATATATAATATCTCAAAATGTGTTTTATAAGGTAATTATTATGCAACAAAAATAATCACATGCCACATCACATAATACATTGCAAGTAATGTCTGGCCTATTATATCCTAGTCTCATACATTCAAGATAGCAACTATCATAAGGAACCTTTTTGTAATGTCCAATTTTGTATCTGTAAGTATGGAATTGGTTGGTAGTTAACCAGGTCTGAGTTTTGACTGAGTCCTTGTTGACAGTTAAGAGGAGAGGGTTTTTCAGTTAGAGGGTGGCAACTGAGTCTTCCTGTTGAAGCAGCTCGGTTGGCTAGTTAAGTAGTTGCAATTTAAAATGGAGGTCACTACATTTGTTTAATCCCATAATTGTAGGCACCTGTAGTCTTCATTAGCAAATGAGGTAGTGTTTGGTCAGTTGACTACCATAAATTGTGGAGTGTTGTATGTTAGAAAGTGACAGGGAATAGAGGAAGAAAAAAATGTCACAAGGACAAACAACAAGAATTTTATAAGGTGATGAAATCCTTAAAGGATGGGCAGCAACAGCTTATCAAACTCTTCGTTCAAAGTATGCAAAGTAAGCAAACCAAGGAAACAAATCATGCTACTACATCTTTGAGCAATGGTGTACAAGGAGAGCCATCATCTTGAGCAATGAACCAAAACACCCCAACAAAATTAGTTATGGTGGAATGCTACCAAGAGTCATATTCTTGTATGAGGAAGTCTTGTTGCAAGGTGAAGATACAGACAATCAATAGAAAGAGGATTTGGATGCTCTTCACACAAAATATGGAGCAAAGAGTGCAAAATGTTGGCCAAATATTTCTTTCATGAATTTTAGTACGCTAAAGTCAAAAACCAAAACCAAAAATGGAAGTAAACCCGCCCTGAACAGGCCTCGCAAAGATTTACAAAGTAGTTTGGGAAAATCGACCATTCCATCAATTGATAGATCCAACAAAACCTCAGCACAAACTCAGATAAAAAAAACTTAACACTTAGTTTTCGTTAAGCCTTATGTACAAGGAGGAAGTAATCAAATTTATGATACTTTGCCTGAAGGGGGTTACACATGAGTAGTCATATCACAATTTAGTCACTCAAGGGCACAACCTCATCACCATCTATGAGGAGTTTTGCAAGAGGTTGATCAATAATTTTTGGCTCAATGGATGCATATTTAGAAAATTTATATAGAAAAGCAATGGTATGTTTGATGTTTCAAAAAGGCATCTAATATTCATTTTCGTGGGAGGGTCCAAAGAACCCCTCAAACGCTCAATTAAGGCACTTGAACCAAATCCATTGCAAGTGGACATCAAAAGGGCCTTGACATTAAAAATCACTACACCTAGCAAATCCTTTGAAGGGTTTACCTCAAAGGGTGTGAGTTCTAGATCACCACATCAACAACAAAGAACTCCATTTAAACCTTTTCAACAAAAAGTAGGGGCTACTCCTCCTTGACGTGTAGGTCAAAGGACTAAATCCACCTTTAGGAACTACCAAGCAAGAGACATGACCCACAATGAGTTGAGGATAAAACAATAATGCCTCAACTACAAAGAACCATGGGACCCAACACATAGGTGCTCGGGAAAGGGGTGGTTCCATTTGATTGAGGTCTAATCTAATCAAAGGGGAGAACCCAAGTCAAGAATACAAATGCATAAGGTGTGGAAGAGGATGAGATTTCACCAAATGGTATGGTAACTAAAGGCCTCCAATCACCTAAAGAGGAAGTGTGGCCAGTTACTATTGTGTCTTTAACAAGAGCACCAAGGTATAACTCCCCCTAAGTTGAGGGGAGGATTGGAGGACAACACATAGTGTTGCTCATTGATGGGAGAGCAACCCATAATTGTACCAACTAAGGTGTGATAGCATATTTTAGATTGAAAGCTACAAAATTTGCAATGCTTGAAGTGACAAAAGCAAATGGCAATTCATTGGACTACAAGCAATATGTCTACCAGTTATAGGTGTATTGGATGGACATATCATCACCAATGACATTTATGTCATCCTACTTGGGGGAGATCACATAGTTCTAACTTTTAAGCATCCAATGGTTGCATTCGCTTGAAGAGTTCACACAAAACTACCAAATAATGACATTTTTTTGGAAGAGGGAAAAAAGTATACCATCAAGGGTGTTGTTATAAATGCACCAATATAGCTAAGTTGTCGAATCGTGGGGATTGAGGGCCAATTCCAAGTATGGTACGTATTGAAATTGGATGTGTGTCAAATACCTTGTGGAATCAAGCATGGTTCAAAACTTTAAGCCTGAAATGTTTTCCCTTTTTTTGGACAAATCCTGATGTTTTTTCGAGTTGATATGGTGTTTTTGACTCAATTCCAAACGTCTCAGCATAGATTTTGAAAGCTTTTTGACTTTTTGGGATGGTAAAATGCCAAAAATCTAAAAGCTAAAACATATCGCAACATATTTTGATGGTTTTTTCACGGGTTTTTGCATATATGAAAGAAGTTTGAAGGGTTTTTGCAGATTCAAAGGAAAAGCACAATGTTTTTTGCAGATTCGAAGGAATAGGCAACGAGTTGCAAGCATCAGTTTTTCGCGTCATCAATCTCCAGTTCCACCATCAATGTTTTTGCCCCCTCACAGTTCCAACATCAATTTTTTCACACCTTCCGCCATTGTTCGCAGGTAAGGTTTTTTTTCCAAAGTTTATAAACAGTAAACTTTCGCTCTATTAATATGTTTATTATTATAAACAATATTTTTATTAATATGTTTATTATTATACATTGTTTTATAAATTTATAATTATAATTATTTAATATTGTATAATGATTATTGTTTTATTTTTATAATGATTATTAATATTTATTATTGTAATATAAATTATTATTACAATATTGCTTAACATAATAATATAATTTATAATTTATTAATATTAATAATTTATTTATTAAATTATATTATGTATATAAACATTTTAATTTTAATTTGTACTTATTACTTTAATTATTAACATTTTTTAATTTTATTATTTTGTAGTTTAATTTAAGTTTATATATTAATATATTAATAAATCTTTAAATCAATAATTAATATAATAAATGTAAATATTAGATTGATATAATTATAATTTTATAGCTTAATAGAGTTAATTTAAAAAAAAATTAAATGTATATTTAGCATTTATCGTTCAATAATTGTTTTTTGATTTTTTTGTAGCAAATATAATGGCAACCAATACTAGTTCTATTGCTCGACCCACCTTCAAAATCGACTCAAATTCACCTTTATGGAAACATGTACAAATGATAGAACAAGTTAGAGGGGGAGGAACATTTGTTTGGATATGCAATCATTGTGAAGTGAGATATACTAGCTCATACAGTCATGTGAAAGCCCATTTATGTGTCATTCCCCTTCAAGGAATCAAAGCATGTCCAACAAAAGATAGTAACGGGTTACCACCTCAAAAAATAGTAGAATATATTAGAGAGCAAGATGAAAAAGATGCAAGACTTGGTCGTGGCACAAACCATCCTTTGATAAGAGGAAGGGGATCAAGGAGGCCCCCTACTTCTCCATCTCATAGTGACTTTCCTAATGTTGTAGTAGAGAGCCACCCATTTTTGGGTGAAATTGAAGAAGAGCCTATTAATGTGAAGAGAAGAAAGGGGCCATTAGAAAGAGCATTTAAGCATGAAGCTAGAGAGATTGCAGATCAATCTGTTGCAAGATGTCTATATGCAAGCGGTTTGGTATTTAATATTGTTTGATCACCAAATTAGCAAGATATGTTGAGAAAGGCAAGTGATTGTCCACCAGGGTACACAAGGCCAGGTTATGAGAAGGTGTGTACTACCTTACTAGAAAAGGAGGTAAAAATCATAGACAATTCATTGAATTCCATTAGAAATTTGTGGAAACAAACATGGGTGTCAATTATTTCTGATGGATGGAAGGATGCCAAAAATCGGTCATTAATCAATGTGATTGCAATGTGCCTTAAAGGGGCAATTTTTTTGAAAGTCGTGGATTGTGAGGGACAGGTGAAGGATGCACAATTTATTGCTAACATCCTTATACAATGCATTCAAGATATGGGTCCTCAAAATGTTGTCCAAGTAATAACAAACAATGCAAAGAATTGTAGAGCTACAAGTATGTTGATTGAGACATGGTTTGAGGACATATTTTGGACACCTTGTGATGTTCACTCTCTCAACCTCATGCTACAAAAGTTGGGTGTGAAAATAAATTGGATCAAACAAATGTATGCTAAGGCTGAAGAGATCCAAATGTTCATCACAAACCATCACATGTCACAAGCCATTTTTAGATCATTTTTACAATTGGAGTTGTTGAAGGTAATTGAAACACTTCAACTTTTAAATTTTACATTTTCACTTTAGTAATTACTAATTTATTTTTTTAATTTGAGCATGTCTTCTTTATATTTTAATTTTAATTTTAAAATTTTGAATAGGTTGTTGAAACCAAATTTGTATCTAACACAATCGTCTTGAGGTTACTTGTGAAGGTGTAGGAGCCACTTTCTAGCATGGTTATCAGTCAAATTTGGTTCTTATGGAGGCAATCCCATACTGAAAGGGCAACAAATGTAAAACAAATGATCCCAAATGACACTTGGTGGGAACGAGCAGAATATCTTCTTAGATTCACTGAGCCCATCATGAGTACGATCCATTTTACTAACATGGATAAGCCATATTTGGGAAAGGTATATGATGGCATTGACTCAATGATCAAGAAAATAAAAATCATCATCAATGAAAAAGAGCAAGATCCTGAAGAAAATTTCTTCAAAGAGGTGCAAATAATTTGTGTTGAGCAATGAAACAAAATGACCACCCCACTACATCTTCTTGCATTTGCATTGACTCCCAAATTTTATAGTGATGAAATTATCGATTTTTCATCAAGGGTGCAACCATATAGAGATGCATAATTCAATGACGAGTGCAATAAAGCACTTACTAAACTCTTCCTCGATCATGAAATGGAGGATTTAGTTAGAGTTGAATCTGTTGATTTTGTAGCCTATGATAATCAAAGTGTTGCTACTCTCCATGACAAGTATAGGAAGGATGATCATTCTTGGTGGTACCTCAATGTCCATACATCACCACACCTCCAAACTCTTGCGATCAAAGTTTTATCGCAAGTAAGTTTCTTAGTTCTTATCGCACTCTCTAAATTTATATTGTTTACTATTTTAAAAATAATTAAATGATTAACTTCAAATTTAAAGTTTGATTTATAATTTTATAACTATAAGTTCCTCTCACTTTGTTTCAATAGGTTGCTAGTTCCTCTTCATCTGAGTGAAATTGGAGCACATACTCCTTTATCCACTCAATGAAACACAACTAATTGGCAACAAGTAAGGCATAAGATCTAGTTTATGTGTATTCTAACTTGCGCCTTCTTACTCATAAAAAGAATGAGTATAAGGAAGGAGGCACAAAGTTGTGGGATGTAGATCTAGAGCAAACTAATTTGGATTTTTCAACTGCCACACAATCTTTACTTTATGTGGATTCAAATACCCAACGTGCTTCTAGTGCAAGTGATAGTGGGGCTACATGTGGTTCTACTAATATACCTACATCATTTAATGTCAATGATGATGTTGATTTTGATCTTTGTGATGACCCATATGATGTTGATTATTAATTGTATTATTTTGTTTTAAATGTTGAACCAATGAACAATTAATTCAATATATCTATCATAACATTCAAGTTTTAAAAAATTGATATCAAATTAATTTAGTATAATTGTATCTCAAATTTGTTATATTTATGGTAGTTCTAAGTTTTTTTTAGCATATGCATGATATGTGGTATTCTAAATTTAATTCTTGTTTTTACTTTTTAGGCTGAAAATATGTATATATCTATAATTTTTATATGTTTTTTGTATGGATGTACCCAAACATACCCACCCCCAATTTTTTTTTGTCATACCGACATACCATACCCACTTACCCATACCCATACCCGATTCAAAAAATTAGCAGTATAGCAAGTATCAATTCACCAACTAGAGAGGGTTTTGAGACCAAACCAAATGAGTTGGATGCCAACTGGCTTCACCATTAAAGGGCTACATCTAGTTACCATGGACTTAAATGAGGATGCATAAACACAAGCTACTCAATTTTTGTTAAATAAATATTCTTTTATGTTTGGGGCATGTCTCCAAGACTTCCACTAGATAGGGATATTTCCAGTGTACTATTGAGATGGAGCTTGCGATTCCTTATCAACACCCCATGCTTTCATGGATGAGGTACAAAGGACTATAGGGAGTTGTTGAAATTAGTACACATTAGACCCAATACCATTCCATTTGCATCTTCAGTGATTTTGGTAAAGAAGAAAGATGGAACTTTGAGTATGTATGGATTGTATGGTTTTGAACAAGAAAACGTAAAAAAAAAAAAATCCAATATCTCATATTGATGAGTTACACAAGGCAACATACTTCACCAAAATTGACTTGCAATATGGGTACCACCAAATAAAGGTTAATGCCAAGGGCACATTTAAGATTGCTTTCCAACATCATTTTGGGCACTTTAAGTTTTTGGTGATCCTTTTAGACCCACCAATGCCTGGGGGCAACCACCTTCCAATTAGCAATGGATGACATTTTCACATCATATTTAACAAAATTTGTATTTGTATTCTTTGATGACATACTAATTTACAAAAAGGCATAGGAGGAACACATAAAACACCTTGATATAGTGTTGGCTATTTTGCAAGCACAAACCTTCTTTGTCAAGAAAAGTAAATGCAAGATTGGGATGTAGAAAATATTGTGACTAGGATACATAATAAGTAAGGTGGATGTGGATATGTATCCAACCAAGGTGCAAGCCATCTAGGAATGGCCTAGTCCAAGGACACTGAACGATTATAAGGACTCATGGTCATTTGTAGCTACTACAAGAGATTCATTAAAGGATTCTCACAACTAGCATCACCCTTGTCAAAGTTGACCAAGAAGGGTGGCTTCAATTGGTCTAGAGCAACACAAGGAGTGTTTAATCAATTAAACAAAATAATGTGTTGTAATGTCCCCTATAGGGAAATTCCTAAATTCAGACCTACAAAACCATATTAATCACTAAAAACTGATATTAGTAATATGGAAATATTCAATTCAATACATATAATGTTATAATATGGAGATCAATAAATCATAGCTAAAACATCATAATATCTAGATTAATAGTTCATAGGATCATTAATATTCGAATCGTCACATCATAGCATATTCCTCATAGAAAATCACATAGTGAATTCCTTGGAAATGCTTGCAAACAACAATCTCAAGGTTGGTTGTCCTTGCATTGTGAGAGAATGGAAAGTGGGTCGCCCTTCCATCCCTCGGTCCATCTCGGAGGCTAGTCATCTTCTTCGATCAAGCACAAGAGCATGGAAGGTTGATCTTCCATTCCACATCCTGGCCCATGAGCATGGAAGGTTGGTTGTCCATTCCATCTTGAGGCGACATACTTGATAAGAGCATGAAGGTTGGTCTTCCTTCACCTCTCATGAACTCGGAAGGCTAAATGGCTTTCCTATTTGCAAGACACTTCACAATTCAAGATATGATCCCTTAAGGAATTTTCCAACATATTAATAAATAAATACCTCTTGATGGAATGACAATTTTAGTCTTAGAATATTAACAATGGTTGTTCTCAATATCTTTCCCCAAGAGATGCCTTATATTTCTTATTCTTATTTCTTGCTCGATGTATTCCACAAATAAAATGTCTCCTCTTTAATATATTTTTCTAGGAGTCACACCTCTTCCTCAAACCTTTATTTGCAAAGAGTCACAACTATTCTTTGACCATTGCCCTAAACCCCTTAATTTAATTTTAATTAAATATTTTTAACTCCAAAATATCATTGCTCTTCTAAGAATTAGTCCCTTGATTAAATAGTTTCCTTTGCCTAGACTATTAACTATTAAGTGCTCTGATCCTTTTTAGATGCTTTGAGTTATTTCTCGCATGGGTGAGGGTGTGACATGTGCACTAGTTCCATTCTTGCAATACCTAATTTTTCATTACCTTTTGTGGTGTAGTGCAACACTTTCGAAGAAGGTTTAGGGGTTGTTCTCATGCAAAAAAGAACCCATATCATTTTAAAATCAAAATTTGACAAATATAAAACTTAATTTTTCTATATATGATAAGGAAATGTTTTTGGTCATGCATGCACTAGCTAAATCCAAACAATATGTAGTTTTGTGGATGTTATGTAGATTTTACAAACCACAATAGCTTGATATTTTTCTTATTGTAGTGTGGCCTCAATGGGAAGCAACATAAATAGGTAAGCAAATTGCAGGCCTATGATTTTGATATTGCATATGTCAAAGGAAAAAACAATAGGATCACAAATGCAATCTCCATGAAACCCAAAATATCAATCATTACTTCAATAGAATTTGATTGGAAGAAAGAGTTATTGGCTAAGTATACCAAAGAGACACCACTAGTTGTAAGGCTAATTGAGGGCATTATTGTTGCCTCAAACAAGGATGAGAAATACCAAGTAAAGCATGATATTATTTTATACAAGGCCAAGAAATTTGTGGTGTCAAGATCCAAGTTGTTGAAATAAAAATATATTTTAGTATATACCACAATTGTCCACTTGTTGGTCACACAAGATTTTTTAAAACTTATAGACAAAGTTTGGAGTAGATATGCTTGGAAGGGCCTAAAATGGAGCATTTTGCAACATGTACAAGAGTATGAAGTGTGTGAAAGAATGAAACATGAAACCACATACCTAGGAAGTCCACTTCATCTTGTCAATCACCCCCTGCCCCCTATCCTCGATAGAAGTGGAAATATATGTCAATGGAATTCATTATAAGCTTTCCTTGAGTGGGGGTAAAGAATTGTATCTTCATGTTGTAGATCATTTGACCAAGTTTGCACAATTCATCTCCATTCCCAATGAGTTCAAGGTTCTACAAATAGAACACATTTTCTTCAAAGAAATATTTTAGCTACATGGATTACCTCATCTCATGGCCAAAAATAAGAATACACATTTCATGAGTTCCTTCTAGCAAGAGTTATTCGCGTTTACAAGAACAAAATTGACACCTAGTATTAGCCATTAGTGATCACCCTAGACAGATGGGTGAACAAAGATAGTGAACAAATGGGTCGAGGGGTACTTGAGGAGTTTTGTGATTGATCACCAATTAGCTTGAGTGTGGTGGTTGTACCTAGGAAATTATTGATATAAGACTACCTAAAACATGTCCATCAAGATGTCCCCTTTATGGCATTGTATAAATATGATGCACCGAATTTTGTAAAGTTGACACTTCCTGAGACACAAGCCCCTATAGCAAGAAATTTCATTTAGCAAAGCAACCAAGTTTTGATAGTTTTACAGGATCAACTTCAATGTTCCCAAAATGAGAAAAAGATAGGCATCACACACAAAGGAATTTTGAGATAAGAGACATGGATTTCCTTCAGTTGTAGCCCAATAGACAATCTACTTTAAAAAGGAGTGGGGCTGAAAAATTAAAGCCTTGCTTCTAAGATCCTTACAAAATTGTACAACATGTTGGCTACCCCCTATCAATCAAATCCACAACGTTTTTCATGTATCCTATTTGGAGAAGATAAACGAGACACCAAGCCTTTCCTTCAACAAAGCTCCCACTACTAAACAAGGAATGAGAATTATTATTAGTACTAAAGCATATAAGTGATACTCGAGAGAAGCAACTGTGGAATCATGTATTGACTGAATTCTTGGTGCAATGGTATTGTTTGTTTCAAGAAGATGCCACTTGGGAGTCTACCATTATCCTAGTTCACCCAATATCATCTTGCTTGAGGACAAGAAAATTTGGGGAGGAACGACTTGTGATGTCTCCTTTTTCTCTACAAATAGTAAATACTAACTTGGTTGGCAGTTAGACAAGACTGCATTGGATTGAGTCCTTGTCAACAAGTAGGAATAGTTCTTTCAATTAGAGGGTGGTCATTGAGTCTTCCTGTTGAAGTGGCTTAGTTGGCCAATTAAGTGGTTCCAATTCATAAACAAAAAAATTGTATTTGTATTAATACCATAGCTATACATAAATGTAGTCTCCATTAGTGAATGAGGTCGTGTTTGATCAATTAACCACCAAAATTACGAGGAGTAGTTTGTCAACTAGATACCACTAAATGTGGGTTTAACTTCCATAAATTTAGGATTACATATGTTGGAGATTGTAGGAAGTGATGGAAATGAAGGAAAGGGGATGGTGGAAATTACAAACCAAAAACTTCATTCTGAAAGAGGCACAACCACAACAGTTTGGGACCTAGGAAAAAAACACACGAGTGCTTCTTCAACAAGTTCTTGAGGATGTAAACCCTCAATAACTAATAGTATTGTAGGGAAACAAAATGATGGAACAAGGTATTGAGATCAGACTTGGAATTTGAAGGTCACTCTTGCCTGTCATATAATTTTTTTATGACAGTTTGGTCATTTTACAACCTTTCAATTAACGTTTTAAGAAAATTATAAGTTGTCAAAAAATGTTGAGTGAATTTTTTTATATTGAAATAATGTAACTTACAAAAAAGCAATCTAAAGACGTGAAATAGAGGAACAATCAACAACACAGTCACAAACAAAACTACAAACAACAAGACCTCTTCCTTTGGAGAAACTTCACGGTGATCAGCTCAAATCGATTGTTTCAAGCGATTCACCTTGACATTCACAACTATATTATTCTTCCCTTGGCTACTACAAAGAATTCTTAAAGTTGATCATTGACAATGTCACGATAAAATAAAGAGCAATCAATAGACTGCCAAAAATAGGTCATCTCATCAAACCAAGACAAAAATAGGCCATAAAGTTGGAAACCAGTAGATGTATAAGAATAGGGTCTAAGTAAGCCCATCAAAGAGCACCAAGCTGCAACACAATCTAAAATAATAGTACCACTACTATGCATAAAAAAACCTTACATCAAGTTGGAAGCTAATCCTCAAATTCTTATTAGAGACTCTTCTTTACACAAAGATTTGTTTCTAAATTGATTTTTTTTTTTTAAATAAATAACAATTATAGACAAAGCAAAGATTTGTTTCTAAATTGATTTAAAAAAAAAACAAGAAATAAGAAGTATAGACAAAGCAAATATTTGTTTCTAAATTGATTTTTAATATAAAAAATAAATAAAACAAAGCAAAGATTTATTTCTAAATTGCTTTTTAAATTTTATTGAAGATAAACATACTTTGAAAATATTTTAATTTAATAAATATTTCTACATCAATTTTAAAAAGAATTCAAAATAAACATTGTAAAAAAAAATCATTTATATTTCTATAACAAATTATTATAAAATAATATTATAAATAGGACTATTATATTATATTACCCTATAATAATTTTTTATGGTTTACAAATAATTTAAAGTGTCATATATACGGTTATGTAAAATTTTAGCAAGTCAAGTTATACGGTCTAATAAATTTTAAAGTTGTAAAATACGATTTAAAATGACAAAAACGGTCAAATAGACCATCAAATTTCAGGCCTGATTGAGATCTACAAGCATTTAACAACCCATAACAATTATTTAAATTTGAGGGAGAATTCAAGATATTGACGAAAAACTAGTGGACGAGAGAGAAAGGAGAGATATTTTTCTCTTTCTTTTTTTGCACAATCAATGAAAAGCCAGTAACTCGCCAACGACTTAGAAATAATGTTGCTTCACTGCCACTTGTTTGATCGAGCGAACTAGTTATCAGAAGGATGAGACTGAAATTTCAAGCATGAATGGGCGGGAAAATGAAATTCCAATCCACTCTCCAATTTTGATGTTCCATGAGCTTAAATACCCACTTAGTAGGCGTATAGTCATTTATAACTTTTAGTATGATTAGCTTAAGCTTAGAGATAAAATTATTGTTATGTATATGGTCTTAGATTTCTCAATGAGATATATCAAATTGAAATATAAATGTCTTTAGTCTTATTCGTGTTAAATAATGATTAATTGAAATATATTAGGATTAGCCAAGGATAATGTATCATAATAGGTTCCATAAAGATAAATTATTTATACTCAAAGTAACCCTTTTAAATTTTGTAATGATCTTTGTGGTCAATGTTATAATTTTTTCTTTAAGATTCAACAATGATATCTGCAATCAATGTTTCAATCTATCTCCAATATTAATAGTTGAAGTTGGAGAACTTGAATATATTTTCTCTATTGTCAAATAGATGGATCCAAATGTCTTTGAATAAATAAAATTCACAGAGAGATGTGTCTCTTGCATGAGACATGAAAAATGTGTTGGAGTGTGATTAAATATAGTTTTTGTATATTTTTAACAAATAAAATAAAGATGTTGTTGATAGGAATACTTTATATCATTTAAGATAAGAATATTAGAATTGCAAATCAATTGAAGGAAAGTTAAAACTTGGTGACTTGCATAAGTTTCTCCATTATGTATGTTTGGAGATCCTTACATAGCAATTATTTCTTACAAGTATGGTATATCGTAGATGAAATTTCTTTCATTTTCCCAAACTAAACATATATAACACCCTTTTTCCTTTTTCCTTTTCTATTTTCTTGTTT
Organism: Sequoiadendron giganteum; assembly: GCA_007115665.2. NCBI lineage: Eukaryota > Viridiplantae > Streptophyta > Pinopsida > Cupressales > Cupressaceae > Sequoiadendron > Sequoiadendron giganteum. The sequence goes on from CM021102.1 coordinate 726,011,385, forward strand.
TAATTTAAGATAAATAATCATTTCTAAAAATTTCACAAGGTTGTCTATTATCACCACCCAGGATTCATTATGATTGGTTTCTCTATGATCATCTTCCTATATTTTTGATCCTTTTGTTATTAATTGCATTAGTTCCAATCATCATGTATTGATGGGATTGTTGAAGATGGAGGTTTAGAATGATTTTCATTGGTCCAAAGAAACAACATATATATTTATTTACATATATTTTTATTTATTAGTGTAATATTGAAAATTTTATATCTTATATTTGTCGTATTCATTTTTAAATTTATTTTGATTCAATTATTCATTATGATTTCCAAGTTTTATCTATTATTCTAATCGGTTATCTATGACTTTTACAATAAATTTTTGTGTGAACGTGGCCCATTAAAATTTCATTTTTAATCTATATAAGTGTTCCCATGGATTTAATTAGACCATCAATATATATGTTACAAGATTTCAATCACTTTGTGCCAAATTGAAATATCAAGAAATTGATGATGAATTACAAATTATTTTAGTTAAGGTTACCTCTCCCTTAAAATAGTGTTTAATTGAATAGTTATATTTTTTCACGAACCTTTGTATGCATGTTAAGAATGTTGAGTTTAAATTACTTGATTCCAATAGTGTGAAGTATTGGTCCTCTCATACGCCTACTCGATCTATGTACCCTTCAAAGAGTTAAAAGACAAATACCTTTTAAAGAGTAATAGTATGAAACAAAATCTAATATTACTCATATGGCTACTAATAACACTTTATTTTAACCCTCAATCTTGTAGAAATTTTAGAAAGCTAAATAAATCTAAAATAATGTGCTAATTTTTTTTATTGAATGCTAACTTGATCACTCCACTCATTAGTCCTTTGGACCCATATAGAGGGTTACCTAAGAGATATAGCGATTTTTTTAATAATTATCATAGATATAATGGGCACCATACACAAATTTATATGGATTTAAATCATTGAATCTGAGATTTTATAGATAAAATTGGCATACATGTTGATGTGATTAGTGATGGGGTTAGACACTCAGTTGATCCCCCTAATACAAATTTACAAATTTATACTAATATATTTGTATCACATTCTCAATCTAACCATATACATTTCAAAAAATTTCCCAAGATTCCTAATAAATATATGGTGCATATACATGTGGATATAAAGGTGGAGGATTTGAAAGGGGGTTATCACAACTTATTAGTATTAGGGATGAAAGGCATTAACTGATCATTAACAAAAAATTACTTTGTATTGAACTTTTTTTAACCTCTTATGTTGCCTTTTGTTTATCATTTGTTATTTCATTGCCTTGATTATGTTTGGCATTATCTTCAACAACCCTTGGATTTCCCATATTACTAATTAAGACATCTACACCTTTTTATTTTGGGACATACACTTGTTGGAGGGGTGTATTTGGTAAATTCATATTTTTCCTAGGTTGAGACTTCACTATAGACCTATTTGATATTCTCTCTATTGTATTCATTTTTATTTCCATTATTTAACTATATAGATGGCACATGATTTCTAACATATTTATTCTAAAAAATCCTCACCCTTATAAGCATCTAATTGATCCATGTTGATGTCATCATAATACTCGAGTGTACCTTCATTCTCTTAGAATTTTTTCTCTTCATCAAGTGCAACTACAACAACACACTTCGATTGATCATAAGGAAAATAACACATGTCACACCAAAATTGATCTTGCTAAATATTCACGTGATCCGTACTTAAGGGATCAAGGGTGAGCTTCTCTTGGTACCCTTGGTTTGAGTTCCTTAGTGCTACTTGTCTTTCATTTCCTCCAAGTCTCTTGGGGCAATCATAATTATAGGTAGCTTCAACGAAAAGGAGCTTGGGCGACCGATGAGCTAGAGTACATAAAGGGGTTGTCATCAAAATTCCATTGCAAAGCATCACCAATGGAGGTGGAATGACATGATGGATGTGTGGATATGGACAGATTGAATGGAGTGTATGGTATGAGTGAAAGCAATAATGATGGAGACCTTGGAACAACAAGCTCTTTGATTATTATTTTTCTTTGATAGATTCCCCCAGTGAGTTTAGATGAAGGAGCATTAATGGAGACCAACGCTTTTTTATTTTGATTTTTTACTTTTGTTTTTTATTTGTCCAATAGCTTTTGATTTTTACTAGAGGACTTGTCTTGAAATTCTTTTCTTTTCAATATGTCTTTTCATTTTTTATCTCCTTTTAAAGAGGGCATTTTTATTTTTGATTCTTGGGCTTTGCCCCTATTATTTTCTTGAGATATGACTTGTTGATCCACATCTATGATGCAGATGGATGTGAGTGAGATGGGTGAGGTGGATGGAGTGACATGAATGTTCTGTCAATGAATGAAAGTGGCAATGCAATCAATGGAGTCTTTGGGACTATCCTTTTCAGTACCATTGACATCAAAGGAGGCTTGCACATCCTTAGCGAGTTGGCAAGATGCCTTAGTAGAGACGACAATAGGAGATGCATATCCTAGCCTAGGGAAGGTGAGATGAAAGGATGATGGTTGGATATCCTTGGCAGGATCATGATCAAAAAGTGGATTATCATAGATAGTTGGCCGAACATGGGGTTATCATGGACATGAAAGGATTGAGCGGAAGCAGATAGGGCAACGGTAGATGTATCATTAGGATCCCAAAAAAATTCAATCCAAGCATGACCATTTGTTTGTGTATCTTTTGAAGTTGTCTTGACATCATTGTTGGAATTCTGAACACCTTTAGCATTATTATCATTGTCGTGTGCGGGTAATTTTTCCATATGGTATTCTCCACATCCCATGTCATGGACCTAGACTTTGGTGTTTGATGGTGCGATAAATGAAGTGGATGAATCAGTCAATTAATATGGATCAATGTAGTGTGATGAGGTGGATTATGAAGCTTCCTTACTGATAGGAACTTGGAATTGAGTAGTCCCCCTCAGATTGCTGCAATATTGGAAGGGGTCAGGATCGCCAATGACTGTAATTTTAGTGTCTTCATGAGGAAATTTGAGGCATCAATGGTATGTAGATGAAACCAATTTCATGGTGTGGATCCATGGTTAGCCAATGAGGATGTTATATGGAAGATCTAAGTCCAAGACTTGGAATTTGGTGTCCATTGTTGCAGTTCCAACTCTGATTGGCAATGTTATAACACCCTTGGAAGAGCATTCCTCATCATCATAGGCCTTGATAATAATGCTCTTTGTCATGTATACACATGATTTAGAGAATACCAATTACTTAACCAATTTTAAGGTGCAAATATTCAATCTCACTCCACCATCTATCAAGACTCATCTGACTTTATGCTTATGGACAAAAAATTCAAGGTGCAAGGGGTCATTGTGATTGCATTATTGGGTCGAATAATCTTGGTTGGAGAAAGTGACATGATGATTATTAGCCAAGTATCCCACCATCTCCTAGAAGCGATTGACATCAAGGTCAATGGGAACAATGGTGTCTTGTAAAGCTTTGTCAAGAATGGACCTGTGCTTGGGGGATATACGCAACAACTTAAGGAAAGAGATTTGCGTAGGTGTTTTCCCCAAATGGTCTAAAAGGTTATATTGTGAATTTTGTTGTTGCTTGGTGGATCACCTTGCGTGGTCACCTTGGTTCGACGGGTATTTACAACACATTCTAGTAGCTTCTTGATGGTGATGGTATTGATATAATCATTTGTGGATTGAATGTGATGAATGATAGTTTAGTCATATTTGGTATTGGTATAGTTAGAAAAATTATTGGCCTTGGGACCTAAATTGGAGGTATTTCCTTTTCCATGGTCATGCAACAAATCCGCAAAGACTTTATGATAACCGTTGGAGGTTGGTTGTTTTCCATCGATTTCTATGATACCATTTTCAATGAGATCCTAAATGATGTTTTTCAATTGTCTACATGATGAAGTTGGGTGTCCTTTGGCACGGTGATAGTCGCAAAAAGGCATTGTCATCCCACCATGAAGGTTTGAATTGTCCTAGATCATATGGTTCTGCTTCAGGAATTTGTATTACTTTTTGTTGCAAGAGTTGTTTGAGGACTGATTCAATTTGTTCCCTTAAAGGGGTATACTTGCATCTCATGGGAAATTATCTCTGAGGCCTTTGTCCTTGAGCATTTTGAATGGAGTTTTTTGTTTGTTGTGGTGGGTTGTTTGGTGTATTAGGTCCTTTGAGTGTAAGTGTAGGACCAGTAAGTTCTACCTTCACATTGACAACTCCGTCATTGATAACATTTTTATTTCAAGCCCAATATTTGCTTTTGTCATTTGATGTTCCTTGGGCATTTTGGGTTTTGTTGTATGTCTTAATTTCCCCTTTAGCGATAAGGGCCTTCTCAAGGATGATACCTTTTTCTACAAGGTCAGTGAATGTGGTGCAACAATGGGTTTACAGTTGAAATTTCAAGTCTGTGATTAAATTTTCCACAAACATGACAATATTTTGTTTTTCAGGAATGTCAACAAGACAATGGCTAGCTAAGCTCCTCCATCTCTAATGTTATGAATGAATCACCATATTCTTGTTTAGTGTAACATAAGGTGGCAATGGTAATGTCAGTTTTGATGTTAAAGGAAAAGTGGGTGATAAACTTGTCAACTATTTTGTCCCATGATTGAATGCTTGTAGGTAGATGGGTGAACCATTCTAAGGCTTGCCTTGCGAGACTCCTCGGAAATAGTCTCATTAGATATGTTTGTTTAGAAGCAATGTCAATCAAGGTCATGTGGAACACTCTCACATGCTCAATGGGATTTCTAATTCCTCTATATTTTGGTAAAGTTGGCATGACATAATGAGGAGGAAAGGGAGGCATGTATAATGTCCTATCAAATGGGTATGGACACAACTCTTGGGTAGAGTAAGTCTCCTTGTTTGATAATGTCATGGTTTCCACTTGTTTTTGCAAGGCTAGAATTTGATTGGCTAGGATATCATATTGAGTGAGTGATGTGTCCACGACATTTTTAATTGCATTTTGATAAAGAACCATGTTTGTGTTTTGTAATATAATGTGTTGGTTGGATAGTATGTTGGTTTTGACATGAGGTGTATATGGTATGTTGGAATATTATGGGTCTATGATGGATTTTGATTTTGGATATGTGGAGTGTGAGTTGGAATTTGAGGGATGTGAGTTGGAATGTGTGAGGTGCTAGTATTGAATTGTGTTTGGAAAGGATTAGAAGTATTTGGACCTTGTGTGTATTGGTCATTGAATTGGAAGGGCCCTTGTGTATTTTTTTGGGGGATACTTGTGTTAGGACCTTGGGAGGTATTGGTATTGTTTGTCTTAGCTGCATGAACATGAATTCTAGTCCTTTTAATTTTTCCAAAAGGATTTGATGGTGTGGTGTTCATGGCACTAGATGTATAACCAAAAGGTTGTGACATGGCTTGTGTCACTAGCTGTGTTCCAAATAAGGATGTATGGATTGTGGTAGACGCTTGAGTTGGACCTCCTTGTGGCATATAAACATTTATTTGTGGGATATTAGAATTAGACGTGTCATCTCCTTTGCTTTGTTTGTTTGGGGTAGGTTTTACTTGAAGTGCGTACACATCAAAGCCATGGGGTAATTTGGCAACCATTATGTAGAATTTTGGCCAAGAATCTTTGGGGGTCTAGTGCCACTATTTCATCTACAAATTGTGCCACATTTGGGTCTTGGGTGGTTACCTCTATTTCATCCTCAGTTATGTCTTTGGTTGTATATTTGTCAAAAGGATAATGAGGTCTAGGTGCTTCATTTGAAGAGGAGCCAAAGTTTATGTTTCTAGTGTGGTTGTAAAGGTCAACATCATCATCATGGAAGAAATCCTTTTTCTTTTCTCTTCCTTTGTGACCTTGTTTCAACCATAAAAGACTTGCAAGGGGAATGAAGGTGGGATATGATGCTTAGAAAATGACAATGCAAAGGGATGAATTAAGCCTAAGGTATGCAACCTAAGCTATGTTTTTGGATTTTTCAAGATATAAAGGATGCCTAATGATAAAACCAAGATAAGGAGTCAAAGTGACAATAGTCAAGATGTGGATAAGATAATGTCACAATGATCAAAATTTAAAGTATGTCTATGACTTAAGGATGTAAGATATAATGTCAATACGATGTTGTGATGGGATGGACCTAATATGAAGACTAAATAAATTTGGGTAAACCTAGGGTAAAGGTTGCTAACCAAAATAAGATAGGAAAAACAACAAATTTGATTATCAATGACCTTGAGAATGGCAAAGACTTAAAATGACAAGTTGACAAGGTGGTCTCAAGCTAGACTTGAGTTGAGGAATCAACCTAAATGACAAAGGACTGAATTGATTATTTTGAAGGATAAGGTCAAGATAATATGAATTTGAAACTATAGTTTGGTCTAAGTTTGATAAACTCCCTAATCTGAGGTCTGCAAAAAGGTTTATGCAAGATAAAGTTTGACCTAAGGTTTGACTTATGATGATAATGCAAATATGGGCCTAAAGATGAAATAAAAATGACATAATCTAAAAGTTGCAAGTTCGTAGTCTAATAGAAAGGATGTACTCAAGAATGGATCAGAATTGAGGATGATTTAGATTTCCCTAAAAATTTGATCAACTAGCAAATGTGATGTTCAGAGCATCAATCGTGGTATTTTGAGAATCAGTTGCGATCTTCTAGTTTTAAAAATTGCGGTGTTCTGAGGCTCAATTACGGTTAACAGTGGTAGTTGCGGAAAACATCTTGTTTTTGTCATAAGTTAACTTATTTTGACTCAATTTTGATCTGATTTTTGTGAGTTATGAATGGAAAACGTTGTAAACAGTTTGAACACAATTGTCTCGTTAGGTATGAATGTCAAAAAGTGTGCTCACAATGTTTATGTTTGGAGGTTTTACACCTCAATTTCCACAAGTATAGCACGAATTGAGTACAAATCACACACATAATACACTTTCCTATCCTATGGTTAATGGTTAATGGTGCAACCGTTGGGCCCACAACTTGGAATCTCCTTCGATACAAGGGAGGGACACCCTTTCAGGCTATGTATCACCTCTTGTCTATGAGAGTGGATGGATAGGGGCCTCTTAGAATGGAAGGATAACCCAATAACCCTCTCATTGGAAATTTACAAGTCTAAAGCAAGTAACTTATGCTTAGCTAAGGATTCTCGTCTCACTCAAGGGAGTCGAATGGTGAGTAACTTTCAGGGTGCGGTGCTACATCCCCTACATCGAGCATGACGCCAATAAACTAAAACATAAAGGAGGGCTTCTAACTAGTTTGGTTTTTAGTCGCAACTCAGGGACATGCCACCTCGTGAAAATTTAGCAAGCCACTTAAGACTTTAACCTCTCCTACTAGGGGCACTTATACACAAAGTTACCTCCTCATTTTGATTGGCACTATACAACGAAATCTAATAGCATGAGGACTTGACATTTCATCTAATCCTTTTATACACTAGACCGAGGGAAAAACCAGTTGGAGTCACCAAGGAGTTCTCCTTACGGATGTGTCTCGCTTGGTAGGCCCCTCTAAGGGTAAAAACAAACCAAGAAAAATAAACTTCTCTTTGTCTCTAAGATCACACAAGGTGCAAGGAGAGAACATACACAATGTGTTTGAATTACACTAGCATGATGCTCATTAACCTTAATAAAATTAAATGTGTGGGTGATAGTGCAAGTCGAAAGATGTTTTTGATTCTCAAGATCACCAAATGGTGTGAGAGAAGAGAATACACATCTTAAGACAAATACAAAACCAAAAGACAATAAGACAGTGGTTTATTTTAGGTCCCCAAATCAAAATGTGAGAAAAGACACTTGATGCAAATTTGTTAATTTTAAAGCTAATGAATGAGATAATGCAAGTTGTAAGTTTTAATCCTTATGAGTGAGAGAATACAAGTTGTTATAAATTTTAAGCCTTATGAGTGAGATCGCTACAACAAATCCCTATGATTAGCTCCCTTTTTTGCTTCCACCCACTAGTTTAATGTATTTTTCTCTAATTTTTTGAAAAAGTCAGTGCTATTTATCGCGTTGGTGCCATTTTTGGCATTTTTTGCATCGATCAAGACAAGTAGGCGCTAATTAGTATCGGATTTAGCATTGGATTTAGTGCCAGATTTAGCACCAAGTTTAGCGTCAGATTTCGTGCCGGATTTAGTGGCACCAGATTTAGCGCTAGGTTTAGCGCCAGATTTAGCGTCAGATTTAGTGTTGGATTTAGCACCGGATTTTACAATGGCATATCAACAAGAGATATTAACTTGTCTAATCAACACCGGCAACCAAAATCAAAGGAACATAAGATCTAATGTCGATGAGACATTGAGATATCGATAAGACAAATAAGATTGTCTTATCAACACTCTTCAAGTAATGATCAAAAGCATACACCACTATATTGCCAGGAAGGTGAGTAACATATGCAGTAGAGCGGTATACACCACAACCCCACTACTAGAAGGTTTCCGTGAGGTGGCGATATATCGCGCTACTGCTAGACAGTTAGAAGCCTCTCGCGGTATGGCGGTATACATCGCACTACCACCAAATAGTCAAAAGTCTCTCGCGGTATGGCAGTATACATCGCACTACCGCCAGGCAGTAAGAAATCTCCCGCGGTATGATGGTATATCATGCTACCACACCTCTCTCACAATCATCCAACGGTACAGAGGTAAAAGCATAAACTTAACACTTATGAATTTAATAGATAATAGTAATTTTTTATTATAAAATATATGTATTTTGTTTTCTAAATTTGTTTGAATATTAAAAGATTTAATGATTAAACATATTTGAGTTTTTTCACATCAATATTTTTGCCGCCATGATGAGTTAGAACAAAATACACAAGCCCTAATTTTTAACTCCCATTTTCACTTGGTTTTTTCGAGCTCCCTTGCCCTGCACATGCTGCCATCATTAGAGTTTGAAACCTCGAGATTTATGAAGGAGTATCTATCAATTTTCTCACTGATTTTGAAAGTTTTCTTCACATAAATTTTTGTTGAGGCCGAATCAGGTAAAGCTTTCATGGTTCATCATTTGTTTCCACTTATCTGAATTTGTTTTCAAAGACATTCCTTCTCAGATTCTCGTGCATTTTTCTCTTGCTTTACTCTGCCAATGCCTTGATTGTCTTGAGGTTGACATCAAAGCACTTCTGGAGCTCACATTTCTTTGAACAACAAGAAGTTGAGTAAGTTTCTATGCGCCATTTATTTGTATCTTACCTCCGGTTTCTGTCAAAACAAGCTCGATTTGGACTCAATAGATATGAATGAATAGGTGTTTTATTTCTACCATACATCCTTATTTTGTAACCCTTCTATCTTGGCTTGGCTTCTCTGGACTTAGCTCACTAGAAAAAGAAATGAAACAAATCATACTCTCCATATTTGGTTTAATCAAATGATGAAAGATTTTTTTATTTCTGCATTTTTTCTCTTTCCTGGTGATAGCTTGGTCGCGGCCTCTCTAGAATATTTTTTTCTATTTCCAAAAAGAATAGAGTGTAAATTTTTCTTTATTATATTTTTGAGCCTCCTTCATGGCTCCATGATTATGGTCATGGGCTCTATTTAATGGCATTCTGGGTTTGTCTTTGATTTGGGGTTTTTCAAAAACTCGCGACTCCTATTGCAAATACGAGCTCTCAAAAAAATGAGTGCAAGCCTTTTGGCACGATCTTTAACTTCTCAAAAACCAAAATAAATTCTTCCACATTTGGGGCTCGACCCAGAAACCCTAAACCATGGGTTTATAATATGTTGCATATCCTTCTCCTTTCTTGCAAGTATTTTACATTTTCATTTTTTAGAACCCGCTTCACAAGACAATTGCACTATTTTTCTGTATGCTCAGTTTTCTCTGAACAAGACAAAAATGGAGATGATTGATGTAGAGCATGGTGGGCTTCAAAGTTCTTCAAAGACACAAACATAGATTTTTTCAAGATTACTTGTGTAAGCCTCTAAGAAGCTTCTCAAGCTACTAATTTGTAATTAGTTTGCAAGGGATTGTTTGCTCTTTCTTTGCCAATTTCCTATTTTATAGGGAGTTATGGTTTGTTTCTTTCCAATCACAAGGTGCATTTTAATCAACTTGACCATTCTAAATTATTTAAATGTAGACACCATATGGTCAATGCTAAATGGTATTGTTGCTCCAAGGAACTTTGACTTCTTCCTTAGACAGTGAGATTCCCTCAAGATATGAATGTGGTTATCATAGCTCTAAACACTCATTTCAACATGAAGAATGCATCAATGTGTAGTAGAATTTGTAACACACTTGTCTCTAATTATGAATGTTTTAGGTTGTTACATATAGTCATGGTCAAATTCTCATGATAGATTCCTTTGAAACTTGTGACAGGTATGTATTTGAGGACTAAATTGAGTTTATCAAGGAATCAATACTTGAAGGAGAATAGGTACTTTAACAAATTAGCACATAGGGTCTTCCAGAAGATCAAGATGATCCTCATGATATATATCCAGAATATGTTGGTTTTGGTACAGATCACATGGCAGAGGATGATGATGACATAGATACAAAAGACACCGAGGCCGATGATGACGATGAGGATCACGATGGTGATGATGATGATGAGGCAGTTGCTAGTAGTAGCCAATGACATTCATGGTCATATAGAATGCATCATGGATCATTGTTGATATATCGTTATGATGCCTCTTTTCATGTTTACTATAATATGTATCATTTTCACGGCTTACAGTACCATATAATCGAGTTGTATCATTTTGACATGTATCATTTTGACTTATATCATTTGGACATGTATCATTTTAACTTGTATCATTTTGAGCTATATAATTTATCATTTTTACTTATATCATTTGTACATTTATCATTTTGACTTATGTTGACTATTGGACATGTATCATTTTGACATGTGATTAATCTAGTGGCATATTTGACTCACTTGTTTTAATCACTTGTTTTGATCTACTTATATAGATATTTTAATCACTTTTTTTAATTATAAATGATGATCATGTTATAATAATTATCTTTTCATTTAAGAGGCATGATATATTTAACTAATTAAATTGAAATAAAACATATTAAATTAATAAATGGAAGCAAAACAAGAACCATTTTTAGAAGCAAAAATAGAAGCAATTCAGGTAGCAAAAAAAGAAGTAATAATGGAATCAATTTTAGAAGCAACAAAAGATGCAATAATAGAAGTCATATTAGAAGCAAAAAAGACACAAAAATGGAAGCAAAGCTAGATGCAAGAAGCGACGTTAAATCAGAAGCAAAATTGGAAGCAAAACTAGAAGCAAAATTAGAAGCAAGTTTTGTGCCATTAGAAGTGCCCAATTCATAAAATTAAATGCACTAAAATCCAGTGCTATTTTAGGCGCTAATTTCCTATTTTGTTGTAGTGGATAATGCAAGTTGTTTATTTTAGACCAAATGAGTGAATATGCAAGTTAATTTTAACCAAATGAGTGTAAAGATATTGCAAGATGAGACAAGATAAACAAGTTAGAAAAAATGCTTCCTTCCACCTATGTTGCATGTTGCAAATCAGCTATTAGTAACATGAAAACCCCTAGACTACTGAATGCAAAAGACCTAATCTAAAAATTCCTATTAAAACCTGATTTCAAAATAAACAGGCAATTGTGTTGCAAGGCATTACAATTGCAGCTCATTGGCCTTTAGCAGATGTGGTGTCGAAACTAGCGACTACAGTTTCTAGAATGTCGATTATGTCTATCAAATGCAGTGAAGTCATCAATGATTGTGATGAAGCCCTAATCAGTTGCGTTGAACATACCTATAGCTACAAAACATAAAAAAATCCAATCGATTTCAATAAAACAAGAAACTGCTATGATGTAATAACAATGTTAGATGACAAAAACCAAAGCTAGAAACTAGAAACAACAGAAAAATCCAAAAATAGATGCAAAAAAAAAAATGATCCCAAATTCTGAACAATTGCGGCTTTCCAGATAGCGATTGTGCTGCACTGGCTTTTGGTGATTGCGTCGTTCCAACCTTCAAATGCGTCGTTCTGTAAGTGTAACTTGTAAAAATTGAAATTTCTTGCAAAATATTTAAGAGCTATTAATGTCCATCTGTTGGAGCTTCCAAGTTTTCCAATGATGAATTGCAAGTACTAAATCTCAATATGTACAAAGGGAGGTCAAATCTTGATCCAAAAGGTAAAATGAATAATTTAAGTGCATCTCTTTTCCCATTACATGAGCCCAACATAGAGGATTTCTAGGTAGACCTACATGATGAATTTGAGGCAAGAAAGAGAAAATATGAAAGATTGACCATTCCTCTAATGCGATCATTCAAAGTGAAGGAAGACATTCCTAAGGGGATGTCAAATAATGGTCTGACCTTTGATCCACAGTATGATAAGGAACATGTGCATGCTAATACATTGCCACCTATCAATTGGATGCAGAGGGAAGAATGTAACATTGATACCATATCTGCATCAGTTGTGGAGAGAAGCTTGAGGTGGATCAATGAGTCTATAGAGGATAAATAGAGAAAATCAAGTGGCAAGAGGAAAGAACCAAAAGGGAAAACATCCTTCTCTCCTCCACCAAAGAAATACAAAAGGCTTAAGAAGTAGACTGCACAACAAGCAACAAAGAAAGGAGATCCAATTTTGGAAAAGGTAATAGAGGCATTCTAGAAGGCCTCGGTCACATACATGGCTAATTCCACAAGAGTAGTGTCTGGACTAGGTGTACAACCCATTGCTACAATGTACAACCCATTGCTACAGTGTATCCAGGTGCAAAAACTACTCAAGAAGGACCTTCTATTGCTCCTATGCCAACTATAAAAGTTACTAAAGAGGGTCCTTATACCGCTCCTTCAACAACAAAAACAACAACTGAAGAAAGGGAAAAGACTCCTATTATAAATGTCACAGAGTCTCCTCTCTCCTCAGATTTTGAAGAGACTCCTCCATGAGAGGAAGAGAAGGAATTAACTGAAGAATAATTTGAGGAGGAAGACACTTAATTTCAAGAAGGAAATATTTGGAGAGAGGATGTTGAGCATGTGCTAATCGAAGACGAGCAGAGAGAGATTCTAAAAAGTGTAGAGAGGCAAGCAACTAAGGACAAGACTGATGAAGAGGAAGCTAAAAGAAAAGATATGTAGATAAAGAAAATAGAAGAAATAAAAGTTGAAAATGAGAAGCTTGAGAAAGAGAATGTTGAGAGAGAAAAGCTTCAACAAGAGAAAGCTGAGAAGGAAAAATCAGAGTGAGAGAAAGCTGAAAAGGAGAAATTAGAGTAGAAAAAGGAAAAATAGCTATAAATAAAGGTAAGTGGAGGAGAAGAGTAACCTCATCAAGAACAACGAGTGGCAAAAAATACTGGAGCTCCCACATGGCTCGAGATGAATTTAGAAAAGAGGCAGCAAGTGTTGGCTCAACCACTAATTTGGGACGATATGATGAAAGGAATCAAGGCTGCAAAATTGAATAAGAAGTCGAGGACTATACACTTGACTACCATGAATGAGGTAGGAGAATTAGTGGCATAAATGGCCACTCCAATAGTGAATAAAGATGATTGGGAGCTCCAATCATCTGACTATCAAGTAATGATAGTTAATTTGGGTAAGCAGACCCATTCTCAGCAAATGACACTCTTAGATTTAGTAGCCACCTCAGCAAAGCTTAGAATGGAGAAAGACAAGCAAGCTAAAGATGAATTGAAGGATCAACTAGACCACATGAAAAGGTTTATCAAGGATCTTGTATCTCCACTATCAGAAAAGCCATCTTCTTTTGAGGTACTTGTATTAGTGAGTAGAAAAGAAGTTGAGGACCTTGCAAGCATGAAAAGGAAAGCTTGTATGTTTGACAAGTTTGCTAACCAGCTAAAGGTTGAAGTGGATGTGAGACTTGAAACTGGGTACAAGCTTTACAGTGAAGCATGTACATTGAAGAAATAGATCAAAGCTTTAGCCAAAACTTTGTGGGATGAGGAGGAAAAGTATTGTGTGTACTTAGCAAAATTAAAAGAGATAAATAAGCTGAGTGCATATGAGATTAACAAAGCAATTTTTCTAGAGGATGAAAGTCCAGATTACCTAACCAAGTGCAAAAAGAAAACGGTGTTTAAGATGGAGGTGATGATTCAGCAAAGAATGATAATGTTAAGATTGCAACAGGAAATATTGAAACAAATGGGGTTGTTTGAAGAAATTGTTTGTGTTGTTACCACTTAGGATTTATTGCCAAATGGTAAGCTAGGAGAGTTGCAGACCATCAAGAATGCTTGAGACAATAGGTGGAAAACAATGATAGATACTGATGGTGAGGGAATTCTCCTCAATAGGTTGGAGGGCATTAAATTTTATACCCACGATGCTATGGGTGACATTAGCAAATTGAAGGATATTGTAGATATAGCTATCAATGGGTATGAGAAGACAAATTTCAAGATGGAATAGTTAGATGGGACCAATGAAGAAGTGTTGACACAAATTTTGGCCAACTATGAAAATTATAAGTGGATGTAAAGGTATAATAAAGATACAATTCAAATTTTGAAAAGGCATATACTTTTTTTACTATATTAAAGTAAAAAATGAAAAATATGGAGCAGTTCTTATAAAATAGGAGGATGCAATAGCTAATTGAAGACCATCTCTAGAAAGATTTAGAGGAAAGCAACACCTTCCTATACAACCAATTTTCATCCCAAGTCATCTCTAGTTGTGTCTCCAGATTACACTCAGACACCCCTATAATTGTGGATCTACACTTAGGTGCCCTGCTTTTTAGGATCTAAGATTTTTGAAGAGGATTTTTATGATACACTTTTCTATAAACTATATAATTCATCTCATTGTAAAGGTCAGAAAATTGAAGTCAGATTTGTAGCCTTAAGTTAGATAATTTTAAGCTTGCATGCAGTTAGTTTTTAAATTTTTCTTAAGTTTAGTGATAACGTTAAGAGACAATGGTTTTTCATATAGCAGTGAATTTTGTTGGACATAAATGCTACTTAATTGATTGAAATCAATAGATGGATCTGAATTTAAAACTATTGATTATGTCATTTGTGAATGGTATTTTTCTTTTATTTGTTGATGTGAAAAAACCTATGATGAGTTAATTGAATGTGTCTTATGAAATTAATTCTAGTAAAATGAATTTCAAGTAGGCTAATTAAATTTGCACTATGAATGGATATAACTGTATAAATGATTATGAGTTGTTTCATTCATTAGTTTTGGACTTTAAGGAAAAGCTTGTTACAAAATTGCATGTTTGGATATAAGAATAATATGTGTTCACACTTTTTGTGTTAAAAAATCTTGGAATATCTTTTTCTATTTATTTAAAATCTGATGTTAAAACATTTAAAAGTGCTACTTTCTTACTTTCAACCAACAAATGCCCCTTGAATATGATAGTCATGTTGACCATCGAGTAGTACATTACAGTTGTGAACCAACTACCAAGACCTTGGAAGATAAGTAATTTTATTATTAGTTATCTTTTTCAAGAGAAATAGGGTAGAAATATCTTGCTTAATGTTTGTTATGTCAATTTGGCCATCAATAGAACTGGTGCTAGAAGGAACAAATTGGAGCGAATTGGGTCATTTTCACCTGATAGGTTTGAACGGGTTTTAAGATCTACTCCCAACAAGGAGTTATTTTTAGAACTCCAATTTCCTACTCAACCTAGAACACGTAGAACTCAAGTTCCACCACCATTAACACCACCAGTTACTCCACTAGGATCTCCACTTATACCACAACTAAAATAGCCTAAACTACTTCCACCAATGGTATTCTTCTCAAGAAATTTGTCACCACTGGGAACCATTCTAGAGGTATACATGAGATGCCCAAAAACCCAAAGTGATTTTGTCCTAGATACACTCACGGGAATCACAAAGCGCAAAAGAACATATCCAAGCATTCAAAGATGCATGCACTAGGGCTTGTATAGAACAACATGATGTAGCTTGTAGGTTGTTCCCATATTCACTAGGAGATATGACATACAATTGGTACCTCAACTTTCCCACTGGTTCCATTCTCAGCTGGATAAATTTGGAAAATGCCTTTATTAACTTGTTTTGGGTCTATGTAGACCTCGACATCTTATACCATCAATTCACTATTATCAGGAAGGAACCCCATGAACCCCTGCCTTTATTCAACACCTGGTTCTAGAGGATGTATAGGTGATTGAAACCACCCTATGGAGTTGTTGATAATATCATAATTCAAGGATATCTCAAAGCCATGTTATTGCAAAGAACTTACCTAGACATGAATATCGATTCATTGGCCAAAGTATACCATCTGGCTATTAAATCGCAAAAACAAATAACCCCTCAACTAGGTATTATGGGAGGGACATTTCATTCATTGGGATATTATACGATGCCTAACCAAATGACTGCAATTAACAATGTGATGACCAATGGAACTCCACTCATGAATATAGTTCTAGGGATGTCCAACTCTACTTATGAACCACTTGCTGAAATACATCCTTCACCCAAGTTGTCATTGTTTACCAATGGAAACAACCACCCTCAAACCAACATGATGGCTCCTAGGACCCCGAATTACTTCCAACAAAAAAACCCTCAAAAATACATAGGAGGACATAACCCTCAAACAAATCTTCCAACTATAGAGCAGATCAATGAAACTAGAACTACTGTAGACAATGAACAAACTGCACGTTTGTCAACAAAGTTGGATACTTTGAAGAAAAATATGTCTTAGGTTACAAACGAGATGACCCAGTTTAGAATTAACCCTCCACAAAATCAAAATCAATACCAAAAGCAGGGCGGTTATCAAAATCAAAATAATTATCCCAATCAAAACAATAATAAGAATTAGAGGAACTTCCAAAATCAAAACAAGAGATATAGTCAGAGGCCCAATAACAGATAATGGGATATAAGGCCAAATAATAGAGGAGTCCCACATGTTAACCAAGCTAATGAGGATAGAACCCACACTACTAATGTAGAAAATTTAAACTTCATGACCAATTGGTGTAGGCTACACGATACTACTGCTCATTCTGAGGTAAATTGCCTAGAAATGGAAAAGATGGTTAAAATAGCTCATGCTAATTCTCAATTGACACAAGGAAATGTTAATAAGAGTGACAGGTCTATAAATATTGCCATGGACTTTGAAACTTATGATGAGTTTAAGTTTCCCTTCTAGGAGGAGAATGAGCTTGAAACTGATGCTTATGATGCTCAAGCTTTCCAAGCTAAAGGAGCTCGTTTCCTAAGAAACTAGAACAAAGGACCATTCACCACATCTGCTCCTCCTACTAATAACATGGTACCCTTGAATCCTAGAGTAGATAATAATCCTCCTCCACCCAAAGGATCAAATGAAATTCCCAACAAACAAAATCCTACTTTCTCTCCTAAACAACAATACAACAACAATACATAGTATAACTTGATTAGGGAGATGCAAAAATAGATGACTTCCCTATCTTTCTTTGATATTCTGAAATGGTGTCCTACTCAACGTGAACTCATGTTGAAAGCTTTAGCTGAGGTAGATCAATTAAAGGGAAAAGCAAAGGTAACTCCCACTACTGAAATGAACACAACCTTATATAGGGGGAAGGTGGGAGTACCATGTTCTTGTTGAGTTTGAGTATCTTTGTAAAAAAAATTACACAATTTTCTAATAGATTCTGGGGCCTCAAGCAACATCATGTCATTTTCTATTTGTGAGAAATTAGGCATAACCCTAATCGAAACCCACAAAAAGGTCATACAACTAGATAAAACCGAAGTAAATGTTATGGGAGAGTTGAAAGATGTAATCATGCAGATTGGATCAGACCCAAGGATCCAATAGTATATGGATATCTAAATTGTTGACATCCCTGAGATGTATGATATGCTATTGATCAGGGATTGGGAAAAGACTATAGGAGGCTATCTCGTATTAGAATTCTCTCATATTTGGCTGCGATGGAAAGGAAAGGAAAGTTAGATTAGAATAGAGAGTGAACCTCGCCTAAAACACATGATAATAGAATATGACCACCCCAACAAGGTTGCTTATTTTAAAATTGAACCAGGGGTTTATAGGGTTGATGAGATTATGACCTTTTTAGTACCAAATAACAAATGAGTGCAACCTTTAGAAAATGGTGATTGTATGGCTTCCATTAACCAAGATGTGTTAACCCAAAAGCTATATTAAGACAAATTAGTCCTTAGAGAGGAGGTAGATTTGTGGAGTTTGTTACTTCTAAACTAGTGTAAAGTCCACTATCAAAACCATTCAAAATTAACTTATCAACCTTGTTTGGATATTCTAAATCAGGTTTGTTAGTTAGGAGATGGTAAAAACAAAGATTCAATAACAACTCCATATCAGTTTCCATTTGAAACTAAAATTACATATGTTTTGAAAAAAATCAACGACACATAGAAAGATATCTCAACATTAACTGATCAAACCCATAACTTGTTTGGGGATCTACAAAGTGAGGTTAAAAAATTGTAAGGAATACTATGCACCCCTTCTTCTATTCACCTTCCAATTCCAAAAGAATTACTCAAAGGTATAGGGAGTCATGAGATTAATAACCATCAGGAATTATGAGAAATTGTTTCTACACACCTACCTGTTCTAAAAGAACTATTTGACAACCCTCATATACAAGGATCACTTGACCTTAACATTTCTGATTAACCAAATGGATCATTCACTCCCCTTCTGCAACAACCTAAAACAAATCTTAAGAAGGATACTTCACCCCAAAACCAATTATAGAGCCTCAAATTTGATGGTTCTAAGTCTAAACAAGGGAGTGGAGCCATAGTTGAATTAACTAATTTGAAAGGGAAAACACATTTTTCTTCTTATAGGTTGCAGTTTGGATGCACTGATAATGTGGCAGAGTATGAGGCATTGGCTAGAGGACTCATGTTCACCCATCAGAAGAAAGTACAAGGTCTTAGAGTGTTGGGGGATTCAAAAGTGATTATTAAACAGGTTCATAGTCAGTATACTTGTCATAATAAGAGATTGGTTTCTTATTAGAATAGAGTGTGGAATTTAATTGAAGACTTGGATGCATTCGATATGAAGTTAATTCCCAGGGAAAAAAATCTAATTGTAGATGCATTGGCAGTAGCAACAAGTATACTGAAGCCCATGAAAGATTCTAAACTAAGAAGATTCTCAGTGGAGTTAGTTTTAGTCCCTGTTATTCCAGATAATATCATGAATTTTCAAGTTTTTGATGATGATCAACATATTATTTCCTTTTTGGCAAGTTCAAATATTTTTAAAGGACAAATTATTGACAAATCTAATAGAGATCTAGGAGACTAGGAATAAGAGGATTTGGATATGGAAGGCATTATCAACTTGAAAACCAACAATATTCCTAAAGGGATGGTGGCACTAGAGAGGAACTTTGACTCCGATCCTCGAGCCTGAGAGAAATCGCCTGCTAATGTCGACAGAGGTAAATACGAAACTTACAATCTAGCTAATTTTTGCCCAGAAAATAATATCTTCATTGACAAGACTTGTTTGAAAGATATTCATGAAAAAACTAAAATTATTGAAAGAAGACATTGCAAAAATCATGTGGGGGTATGAGGATTTGAAGACTTTTGATACCTTAGTAATAACCCATACTGTTCTCTTGAAGGCTCAAGTGAAACCGTTTTGTCAGAAACAACTACCAGTCAATGCTCTACTTGAACCTCTCATTCTCAAAGAAGAGCAAAAGTTGTTATCAACTAGGATAATCTTTCCTATTAGGCACTCCACATGGGTGGCCAATCTAGTACCGGTATGCAAGAAAAATGGAGAAATTAGGTTATGCATAGATTTCAGGAATCTGATTAAAGCCTTGAAAAAGGATAATTATCCTCTTCCTTCTCTTAACGAATTATTACAAATTGTAAATGACTTAGTGATGATGTCATATTTAGATGGTTATTTGGGATATAACCAAGTACTAGTGAAGTATGAGGATCGAATGAAGACCACCTTTACAACTAAATGTGGAATGTTTTCCTACTTGAGAATGTTGTTTGGCCTCATCAATGCTAGAGCTACTTTTCAACGTGCAATGGATGCAGCCTTCAAAGACCTGGTAGGAAAGTGAATTATTATTTATATGGATAATTTGATAGTTTTTCAAAAAGAAGAGAAGATCATGCTGCTGATTTAGCAAAATTTCTAGAAAAATACATAAATTTTGGTGTATTATTGAATCCAAAGAAATGTGTATTTGGGGTTTCAAAAGGAAAATTGTTGGGACATATAATTTCAAAAAGAGGAATTTCCATTGATCCTGATAGAGTAGAGTCATTTTTGAAGCTGCCTATGCTTGGCAAGAAAAAGGAAATGAGATATTTCTTTGGAAAGATAAATTTTGTGAGAAAGGTCATAATTGGGTTTGTGGAAACCATCAAACCATTGAATGAGATGATGAAGAAGGATGAAAAAATTGAATGGAGCAATGAGGAAAAGGATTCTTTCTCGCATATTGAGCAATCTATTTCAAAATCACCGGTCTTGACTAGTCCAAACTACTTGCAACCATTCTACATTTATTCTTTTGCATTTGAACACTCTTGCATTGCTATTTTGACATAATGAAAAGAAGGGGACGAGCGACCAATTGCTTTCATGAGCTCCCCTTTTAAAAATGCTAATGTATCCACCATTAGAAAAACAATCCTTTGCATTGGTGAGAGTTGTCAAGAGATTTTGACACTATATCTTGCGTAGAAAGATTACTACCATCATTCTGGATCCAACAGTAAAGTCCCTACTCATGCAAAGTGAACTAGGAGAGAGAAGAGGGAAGTGGATGATAATCTTACAAGAGTTTGGTCTCAAAATCCATCCCATGAAATTGGTTCAAGGGAAGGGTTTGTCTAAGGCAATGGCTGAGGTAGATTCCAAGATCACATGTCAATAGTATACAGTACCGTCTTTCACCAAAGATCCTTGGTACATTGATTTAATCTTTTTGTTGCTAAACAACAAGTGCCCAGAAGGGATAAACACTACACAAAGAAGAGAATTGAGACTGAAAGTTTCCCATTATATGATTAAGAATGGAGCTCTGTACAAAAAAATTTGAAGGGGTATACTTACGTTGTTTGGACCAGCAACAAGCAAAGCACATCATAGCAAAATTTCATGGAAAACATGGCACTAGAGATGGATCAATAGACGCCATGGCTCACCAAATTCTTAGATCGAGGTATAATTGGCCACACGTATTTTGAGATTCCCACCAACACGTATGAAAATTCCATACCTGTCAGACATTGGCATCCAAAGAACGCAACCCAACAATGCCATTGCAACCGGTAAATGAGGTAAGACCTTTTTCCCAATGGGTGCTAGATTTTATTAGAGTGATTAACTCGAACTCCTCTGCAAGTCATAAATTCATCTTAATTGTGACGGATTAGTGCACATGGTGGACGGAGGCTCAGGCATATAAGAATTGTAGCACCGATGTAGTCATCAAGTTCCTTAATGATCACATCATTACCAGGTTTGGGGTACCCTTCACTCTGGTATGTGACAATGACCCCACTTTTTCTTTAGCACAATTTATACAGTGGGCCTTTGAGTATAAAATAGTCTTGAAATATTCTTCCAACTACTACCCACAAGGCAATGGGGTAGCTGAGTCTACCAAAAAAATTCTGTTGGAATTTATTAAAAGGTTATTAGAGCACAATCCTAGGGATTGACACACTCAACTAAAGTTCACCTTATGGGCAGATAGAACTAGGATTAAGGCTACTCTAGGAAATTCACCATTTAAGTTAGTCTACGGCCAAGATCTCGTATTTCCTATAAACCTCCAAATCCTTGTTTTATGATTTATGTAGGAGTTTTATGCCAATGATGATAGGATAGAGGTCAAGTTGACTAACTTACCAAACTTAGAAGAATATAGAGATGCTTCTCTACAAAAATTCTCTAAACATAAGGTTGTAGTCAAGTGTTGGTTTGGCAAGAGGGCCAAGATTAAGACCTTCAAGATATTAGATAACATTTTATTATGGAAGAAAGGTGATCATCATGAATTCAATAGACTATGGTTAAGATCGTATCAAATTGTTGAAATTCTCAGGAAGAATGATTTCTGATTAAGTACTTTAACGGGAGGACACCTATTCCATTGCTCGTCAATGGATAGTTTCTCAAACATTAGTTTGGCCCATGAAGGCCATAAATTCTTCCTTTGTATATATGTTTTAGTTTAGTTGCTTTTGCTTCGTTTTGGTCTCCCTATTTTTATGTTTTGTGTGTTGGTTTTGTTTGTTTCTTCTTGTTGATTTCTTTCATTGTGGGGTTTTCTTTTAATCATTTTGGGAACAATGGGTAGTTATTTAGAGCATACTTAAGGAAACTATGGTAGAGAATTTGATTTAGATATTTTCAAAAATTACTGTAGTTCTTTTTTCGTTCTGGAATTTACTTTTTATGCTTATTTTAATGAAAGTTTGAAAGGTTTAAACAAATGGGAACATTTTAAGTGATCTTGTGAAACACGACTAAATCCATCACTCATTGTTTAAAATCATCTAAGTCACCAAGAGTATAACTGTCCTAAAGTGGTTGTATTCCTATTTAAAGTGAAAAATTTGGTGTCATAATATTGTCAAGATATCCATTGTAGTTTTCAACCTGATCTTCAGGCTACATTGTCTGAACATTGAGGAAAATAATAAAAATTGCTTCAGAAGAGCTAATATCTGAGAAAAAGAGAAAATAAGAAAATCTAGAAATGAACTCAATCTATAAGGGTGATTCAAGTACCTCTACCGAGGTTATGGATGCTTGGTTGGAAGTAGAGCAATCCTTTAAGAGAGCTAGAGGTATCTCCATTGGGGCTATAAATGCTTGGCTGGTAGCGAAGCAATGCCCAAGATATTGTTGCACAACAACTAAAATGACCCACCTCATGTAGCTTGAATGGGAATACAGTCATTTCAAGGATAGTTAAAGTCTATAAGGAGGGAGATGAGTCACAAGCACACACTTGGATTCAAATATTTTACAACAATGCACAATTAGAGATCTCAACTTAGTTTTTTGTTGTTGTAACCAATCATGCTCAAGTTAAGGCAATCATAAACCGGAGGTTATAGGGTGATTGAATCCTTTAGTATCCTAAAAATGGGTAATCCATTTTCCCAGTCGAGTCACCATTTTTTATGCCTTGCATAACCACCCCATTTTAACAAAAAAGAAAATGGGTTTCGCTTGTGTATTTTTGGGTGTTTGTGTTTTTGTTTTGCCCTCTTTTGGGTTTGCTTTCCTTCCTTTATTTTTTCCTTGAGGGTTGTTCCCCTTTTTTGGGCTTTGTTTTGTTTTTGATTAAGGAAAAAAAAAGTTTTGAAGGGGTCCCAAAACCCTTTAATAACAGAGAAAAGAAAGATATAGAATGAAAGAGTTCATATCAAAAACATAATGCTGCCAACAAAGATGAGAAAAAAAACCCAGCCTAGAGGCAGCACAACAAAAAAAAACCAGAAAAAGTCCAGTCGCTAGGCTAGATTCCTCAGGATGTCCGCAACCTCCTACTCTAGCTTGTTCATATTTATTGTTTCTTTCTTAATTTCCTAAATGTCAACAGGGGTCTTGTCAACCTTCCTCTTCAGGTTGGCTCTGGTTCTTTTGCTTGGCCCAACACCCTCTGCCTGGCTTTGTTCTTTCTCATCTTCCACATCCACAACAGTCCTTACCTGATAGGCCTTTTCTAGATTCTCAACCATCATGTTCATGGTGCTCATGGTGGATTTTAAGATCTTGTGACTCATATCCAAAACCTTATGAATAGACTCTTTAACATTCTTAAGCTTTTCCTCTATAGCTGATAGCTTGACATCATGATTACTCTTGAATTGCTGCAAATCCTCCACATCTTAAGGCAATCTACCATATATCTCTTTTCTTCCTCAGTCTACAAGTCATTGGCCTTATCTCTGTCTTTGTTAGTTTTATCCATCATATAATTATTTTCCAACTTGCTGCTAAAATCCCTTTGATTCAACTTAATCTTCGTAATCTCAAAGAAAACCCTCCTAATCAACCTGAAGAAATCCATAAACCCATTGCGGGTGATAGTAAGGATATCAACAGGAAAATCACACTCAGCCTTAAAGTAATGATCATCCTCCTTGAGGTCACTGGGATACCTAGGCCTATCCTCCCTATCAGTAGCAAGGTAGCTAGAGTACTTTGAAAAAGGGGTCGACTGAGGTTCATCCTGATTGGTTTCATAGGAGGGGTCCTCCACAACCTTCCTCTTACCCTTCTCCTAAGGAGAGACACTGGCTTTACCTTTCACCTTCAGATTAGTAGCCTTAGAACCTAAGAAAGTGACTTTAGCTCTTCCTATGGAGATCATGGCAATAGGTTTAGGAAGGGCACGAGCCTTGGACTTACTTTTGTTACTACCCTTCCTCACCACCTTTGAGGGATGATCTTCCTCATTCTCCATATTAGTCTCCCATTCATCCTTGTCCGTGTAGGTAGCACCCGGTTCATCCTTAGTAGAGGCAAAGTGGGGAGAAGGGGTCTGGTGGGAAAGAGTCAGCATAGCTTTGAAATGTTCAAAAATAAGAACAAGAAAACCCTCATGAAGAATGGGGTATCTAATCGGGTTCGATCTATGGTCCTGAAGACTAGCATTCAACGATGTAGAAAGATAGAAAGGGAAGGAAATCTTAACCTAATTCTGAAAGTGATTCAGGAGCACAAAATGGTAGCCGAAAACCCTTGTATATCTGTCATCTAGCGTATTGTATTCCATAATTGCCTTCAACACCTCCATCAAGAGCAATTTAATATTTGTGGAGTCATAACTGCTTTTGGTAGCTCTGCGCAAGTCCTCCTCCTTATCAGTCTTCAATTTTTTTCTCACAGTCTAGTTAGAAAGCTTCCTATCTCTATAGAACTTGAGACCCTCCATGGGAAGCCTAGTGACATTGGAAATTAATCACTCATCAATGGCCACCTTTCTCCCAAACAAATTTATCTTACCATTATTCCATTCCTTAGCAAAAAACCTAGTGATCTTCTTGTCCCAACCATGGGTTTTTTTGATGTTAGTAATCCCACCCTTCTCTAGAAAATTCCAAACCTTAGTGTTACTCTTTAGGTCCTCACAATCCATCAGTTCCACCTGGTGACACTCACCTCCCACGTTGATAGTGTTGCAACCTAGCTGTGAAGACTCCATAAAGCCAAATAACCTGATAGCTGAAATGCCCAGAAAGCATGCAAAGCACAAGATATCAAAGTGGCAATTAATATTAAGGTACTCCAACCCACAATAAAAAATAATGAGACAACAGTTCTGAGACTACATGAAAAGGCACTCCACACCCTTAATCATTAGTTGATAGGGGAAATTAAACCTTCCCATAGGTTCTATCATACATTAATAAGGCAATGACATCAACATCCAATTTGTCACTCCTCTGCCATGTCATTTTACCCTCAGCCTTAACCCCCTTATTGGCAAAGAAGTCTGCCACCGTGTTTATTTCCCTATAAGCATGGGAAATGAAGTATTTTTCAAAAGAGCTAATAATCCCCTTGGAGAGGTTGATTCAATTCTTTATGATCCAAGAGGGATTTTAGAGACCTTTAATACATTGAATAATATTGTTTGAGTCCCCTTCAAGCCAAACATTTTTGAAATTCAATTGATGAGCTAGATTTAAGGCTTGAAAATCCCCTATGGCTTCAACAAGGTGGTTGGTCTGGGTGCCCAAGGGGAGTGCCACTGCTGAAATAAAATTTCCATTCTCATCCCTTATCACTCCTCCACACCCAACAGGCCCAAGATTTCCCTTGGTCACCCCATAAAAGTTAATTTTCACCCAACCAAGTTGAGGGAGGTTCCAATGGATACCATCTCTAGGACCCTTAGTAGGTCTAAGAGAATAAGATATATCAACATTAATCATCCATGCCTCAAAAAATTTGAGCTCATAATCTTGGCATATGACCTTTCCTTTAGCCTTAGAGTTACAGTTAAGAAAATTTATATTCTCTCTCATTGCTCTGATGATTTTACCAAAGACAACATCCTCCAAGAGAGAAGAATCCTGAAAGATTCTATTGCTATGCTCTTTCCATATACCCCACATAAGGTGTGGAAAAATATATCTCCAGAGAAGTTTCATCACCTGATTTTTTGAAGGAAGCTTCCACTGACAGTAGAAATCCTAGATTGAGCAAGGAATAACCCAGTTGAGGTTCCACAGCTACAAGATCCTGCACCAAATGTTATAGACAAAAGGACAAAGGAGAAAAAGATATGAAACATTCTCAAAATTCGCACAACAAAGGTAACATCTGTTAGGAAAAGAGAAAGCATGCTTACAAAGATTATCATTAGTCAAAATCTTGTTCTGGAGAAGGATCCATACAAAAATATTGGTTTTGGGTATAAGATTGTGCACCCAAGCCTTCGCCCAAATGGGAGGAGGGGATATATGATGACAGGAGGCCACTGCCAAAGAGACATAAAAGATCCTATAAGAAGACAAATTCCATACCAATGAGTCTCCCTGGTCCCCCAGACTCAACACAACAAAGTTAAGGAGAAACTACATGGAGGACAGGTCTAGATTGATAGAAGAGACGCAAACCCACTGATCATTCCTCCAATAGTCCCCAACACAAGTGCCAAATCTGGATTTACACACCTCCATGTGATTCCTAAAGGTAGGGATATTACAAAGAGGTTCATTCCCAATCCACTTGTCTTCCCAAAACAATATTTCTTTACCATCTCCAAGCTTCCAAGTCGCACCTTTCCCAATAAGATCCCTAGCCATAATAACATTATTCCAAAGAGTAGAGCTAGAAGGAAGAGTCTGAGAGATAATAAAATCTTTGAGAGAAGAAACACCCCATTAATTTTTACTATGTCAAATAGCATTCCATTCACGAGCTTTAGAAAAGATTCTCCAAACCTGCTTTGCCAATAGGGCTTTATTAAACAATCTCAGGCTTCTCAAACCAAGAACCCCATACTTTTTGGGTTTGCACACATTCTCCCAGGCAATGAACAAAACCCGCTTCTTTTCCTCAACTCCCGACCGAAGAAAATGTTTTTGAATCTTTTCAATAATTTCAACAAATTTGGAGGGGATCTTGAAAAGGCTTAGAGCATAGACTAACAAGTTTTGCAGAGAGGACTTAAGCAACATTAATTTTCCAGCTTGACTTAGAAGGGCCCCTTTCCATCCAACCAGCTTCTGATTAAACTGATCCACAAGAGAAATCCAAAAAGATTCAGGTGGTTTGGTTCCCAAAGGAAGCCCCAAGTAAGTGGAAGGAAGAGAATTAAGAGCACAACCAATAATATCAGCAATCTTCCTTTGCCTAGGTTCAAGAGTATTAAAAAAGAAGAGGGAGCTTTTCACCCTGTTAATTCTTTTCCCCGAGGCTTCCTCATAAAGAAAAAGGGAGCACTTCAAAGTTCTAGCTTCTCCAACTGTTGCGCTACTCATAAGAATAGTGTCATTAACAAATTTCTGATGTGAACACACAAGGTTAGTCGAAGACGGTCTTAACCCTTTCAAACTTCCTTCCACCACCTTTTTGTGCAATAGCCTTCCAAGTCTTTCAACCATAAGAGTAAAGAGAATAGGAGAGACATGATCTCCTTGTCTCACTCCCTAGAGACTTTGAAAAAATGGGAAGGGGACCCATTGATTATAACAACAATGTTGGTAGTAGAAATCATTTCCCATATCAATTGCAAAAATCTCTTAGAAAACCCAAAAGCTCTTAAAACCTTAAGCAAAAACTCCTAGTCCACTCTATCATAGGCCTTGGACATATCTAACTTAAGTAAGAAGCCTTGACTCTTAGACACCTCTAAAGAATGAATATTCTCATGAATAGTGATGATAGAATCCAAAATATGTCTTCCAGGGATGAAGCCATTCTACTGAGGAGAGATCAAAAGCGGGAGAACACCAAACAACCTAGTAGTAACAACTTTAGAGATAATTTTGTAAAAGGAGTTGCATAAACTGATCGAGCGGAAGTAGTCAAAAGCATCAACTCCAGGGAACTTAGGGATGAGAGCAATAAATGTAGAGTTAAGCTCCTTCAACAATTTTCTAGATCCAAAAATCTCTTTCACAACATTAACCACATCTTCAGCCACAATCTCCCAAAAAACTTGGAAAAAGAACATAGGAAACCTATTAGTCCCAGGGGCCTTGTTGCCCTCAAAAGAAAAAATAGCCTTTCTAACCTCTTCCATAGAAGGAATAGCTGTCAGAGATCTATTATGATTCTCATTCAAAATATTGGGAATAACTTAAATGAGAGTTTATTGAGCATTAACATCCAACCTCTCATCAACAGATAAGAGATTAGCAAAGAACTAATTAGTCTCACTCCTTATCTCATCCTCTTTCTCAACTTTGGTGTCATTCTTTATAATATGAGTGATACGATTAGACACCCTATGTTTCATGGTAGTCATGTGGAATAATTTTGTATTCTTATCCCCAGAGGAAAGCCAAACCGATCTAGATCTCTGTTTCTAGAATTCTTCTTCGTTAGAGATAATGTCATGATAGCTTGTAAGGATTTCATTCTCTTTGGAGAGATCTCCCACATAACCATCTTCTATCTTGGATATCCTTTAACTCAATCTGGATAGTAGAATTTGAAGCAAAAATATCACCAAAAACTTCCTTATTCCAACATCTAACCTTAGTTTAAACCTCACTGAGCTTTTTAGCCACCTGAAACATAACAATACTACTAACTTTTATGTTCCACCATTTTTTAATGCAACTAGAAATTTGAGTATGAGATAACCACATTATTTCAAATCTAAAAGGGAAGTTTCTCTTACCAGACACAGAGTTAGCCACAAAGCTTATGGGGTAGTGATCAGAACCAATCCTAGAGAGAGTAGTTAAAGAGTAGAAATAGTCCATCCAATTATTTGAAATTAAAGCCTTGTCAAGCCAAACTTGAATAAGATCATTCCTAGCCCTCCTGTTGGACCATGTGAACGTGGATCCCTTAAGATCCACATCATGCAAACATTGAGAGTTGATAAAGTCCATCAGGTCCAATTTGTTGTCCATTTGTATCTAGGAACCTCCAATTTTTTTAATGGAGTGTTAAAGTCTCCCATAATGATTTAGTTCTCATCGGGGAAGCTTAGCCTAAAAGACTCGAGTCTTTTCCAAAAAAATTGTCTTGCAAATTTATTGTTGGGAGAATATATATTAAACAAAATATAGCTGAAGTAATCTTTGATATGCCCGAATCTAGTAGCCACATGGTTAGCATCTTCCCAAATCAGAGTACCATGGAGATGATCTTGGTTCCAAAAAGTCACTAAGCCTCCAGATGCCCCCTCCGAGCTCCTACCCTGAACACCACAATTCTTGAAAATCTTAATTCTTTCCACTCTATCCTTGGGCATTTTGGACTCCTAAACAATTAAAATACCAGGCTTATGATCCCTAGCAAAATTGTGCAAAATATCTTATTTATGAGAATTATTTAGCCCCCGAATATTCCATGACATAATCTTCATTTCTTTGATGGGGTGTTGCTTCAAAAGATCTCTAGGATGGTTCTTTGAACCCCATCAACAATATCTTGGATGAATTCTTTCTCCCTATTCCACTTTGTTGATTTTCTACCTAAACTTCTCTGGTTTCCACAATCCTCTTTCGATCTATTTCTTGTAGAAACCCCCACAGTGTTATTCCCTTTTTTTCTCCACTTTTGCATATGAGCTATCCCCTTTGAGGTCCAAGTCCTCCAACCCCAAGAATTCTTTCCCATCCATGAAATCATCTCCTGCAACTTCTTTATTAGCCTGAGAATGCCCTTGATTGTTCCTCTCCTTGTAGGTATCGTCAGAGTTCCCAAATGTTGATCTCACAACCTCGGGTGAGCTTTGAGATCCATCCTAGATAGAAGAAGGGCGAGTCTTCTCCCCAACTGCCACAGAGCCTTCCTCGAAACTTGCTTTACTTTCTATCCCTTGTCCATAACAAGATTTTTCCTTTGAATCCTCATCCAATGTGTTTGGAACCCTCTTGTCTAAGTTCATGTGTTCATCAGGTTTTCCAGTGCTCCTTATATCTCTCATCTCATTCACTTCCTGGGATCGCTTGACACTTGAGTCCATAACTTCTCTATTTTGATCTTTATTAGCTTCTTTTAGGGCTTCAAGGTTTCTAGAGGCATTCTCTTTCAAAGGCTCCTCAACATTATTATCCCCCATATTGGAATTTTGGCACTCCCCATTATTATCCTGTCTATCCCCAAAGCCTTCCACATGCATCACTCCTTTTCACATTTTCTAGGGATTTCTTCGATATTTTAGCCTTCCAAATTTTGGTCTCTTGTGACCGACTTAGCTTCAAGCTTAGACACATTGCTTGGGAATTTCTTAGCCCAATGCCCTGATTTTTTATAGGTAAAACACACAAAAGGAAGATTCTCAAACTCTATTGTCTGAACCCATTTTCCAAGTTTAGACACAATTTCTATTGAGGACAACAAGTCAATGGAATGGGTTATGCCCACACAGATTCTAGAAAAGACCAAACTTTTCCTAGCCGAGGTCATAACATCTATAGATAACAGTTCCCCAAAGGAATTTTCTATTCCCCTAAAAACATTCTCACTCTAAAACTCCAAGGGTAAGCCTGGTAAACGAACCCACACAGACACTACTTCAAAAGACGTATTCGAGAAGTCTATTTTTGGGGACCACTTCTTAATAGCCAAGGATGACTTACCAATAACCCAAGGACCCCCACACAATATTGCAAGCTTATCCTCTTCACAGGAGAAAGCAAAAGAGGAAAAACCTTTGGGCAGGGCTGCAACCTCAATTTGTCCTTTAACTTTCCACCTCTTTCTAACAAAATCCCTAACCACTTCAATATTTGGTCTTGGACCCATGAATTTTCCCACCAATGAGGAAGCCATCAATGAAACGTTATGATAAATCATTGGGTCAGGAATAAGAATAGGATATGTCCCACTCGAAGGGACTGAGACGTTGCTAATCAGAGGGAAGACATACTTACCAATAGGCTTGGTTCCAAACAGAGAAACCCATCTTCTTTTTGGATCCTCCCAAGACTGGTCTCTCGAATCCTTGTCCACATCTTGGTTTCCCAAAAACTCGGTCCCACCAGCCCCACCATTCGAAGAGGGTCCAAAGAACAACTTACCTCTAGGGTCCACCTTCTCACCTGGGTCCCCTCGCTTACTCGGGCTCCACTCCTTGGAAACCGCTCCCCCTATTCTTCACCAACATTCTCCCCTACCACATCCATAGAAGGTCTACCCCCTAGCAAAGATCCATCTCCCTTTGAAACAAACACCCATTGCAGAGCAGGAGAAAATTCAAAACCTCGTTCCCGCTCACCCATTGCCACTTTAAAGATGGTTTTTTGGGCTTTGTTTTGTTGTTTTTTTCTTTCTGATCAGAATCAAATTTCTAAAATGAACTTGCACCTTTTTTCCAAAAGTTCAAGTTCGATTTGTTTCTTCGATTCCGTGTCTTTCTTTGGTCGGAATTGAAATTTCAAAATGAACTTGCACTTTTGGTCAAAAGGTTCAAGTTCATTTTAGTTCTCTGATTTTGTGTGTTGTGATTGGAATCAAAAATTTAAATTGAAATTGCACTTTTTCTCGAAAGGGTCAAGTTTGATTTATTTTTCTGATTCCGCGTGTTTTCTTGTCCTGCCTCTTGTCTGTTCAGAAATGTGATTTCAGATTGAACTTTTCCAAAGAGGGTCAGGTTTCAAATGCTTTTCTGACTCTAAAGTCTGCTCACCCACCACATTTATGGTGAATTACTCCACACTTGCGAACCCGATATTTAATTGAATTTCTTTTGCGATTATGCACATAAGTGCATATCATTCTCACTGAGAGCAGAGTGAAGAAGCAAAGGAGTGTTTGTGCTTGGGAGTTTGAAGATTTGGGGCATCTTCATCCATTCCCCTCTATTTGGGTAGCTCAGGTACCTTTCCCCATGCTGGGGCATCATTTTCTGGTTACTTACTCTATAGAGTCATCTGTATTTTCTTTTCTTCGAAACACTGTTATTCCAACAGTACTTCCAAGAGGGGAAAAATGTAGACATCTAAATTTGACCACTTCCACTTGGTCAAAATCATTTACTCTATTCGTCTATTTCGTTAATAATGATTAAATAATTTATTTAATCATTATTTCATTTTCTGCCTAAGGTTCCTAAAGTATGTAATTGAATAATTAAATACTTTACCTTACACCTTTTCTTCTCTAAATTAAATATGTCAATTTATTTAATTTAGTCACCTAACCTTTTGATTAAAAATCAATTTTTAATTCCTCATTTTCTCTCTCCTTGTCACATTCTCCATAATCCTCTTTTAATCTGGATTAAATAAATTAATCTATGATTAGGATGTGCATCACTTAATCAAGATTAATGTCACATCCTCCATAATATCCCACTTGCTTCTAATCTTTCATTAATTATTTTAATCATGAGTTTGCACAACCTTAATCAAAGTCATTAGCCACATTTAACATGCCTTTTTTAGTCAACCTTTTCATTTGCCTTTCTTGGCCTTGACTCTCTCTCCCATGTGAATTTTTAATTCACATTTATTCACCCTAGGCCCCTCTCTTCCCCATGTGAATTTTTAATTCACATTTTATCCTTCCAAGGCTTACCTTATCCCCATGCAAGTTCTAGAAAATTTGACTTGTCATTTCACATGTGCCAAAGACTTCTAAAACTTTAGAATTGTCACATCACTCACATGCGGAAAATCCCCACCTTTTTGGAAACCTTATCTTATCCATTAAATTCTCTCAAGCATGTGAATTTTTAATTCACATTTAATTTTTCAACCATTTTCCCATTCCCCATGAATATTTTTGAAGAATTCTAAAATTACTCAAATGTCTCTTTCACATTCATTTGGGGACAAGAAATTATTTTTTGAGGAAATCTTCTCATCCCCCATGGTACCTACAAGGTACTTGTCCTTCCTCCACATAATGTACCTTTCTTCCACCTCAATTCCACATCATCTCATCCTAAGCCATCTCACATTTCACATGTCAAGATGTGAGGGCTTGTGAGTCCTCAACTCACCATAGCCCTCTATTTTGGCCTTGTTGGCTTAATATCAACCATTGAATTCTCTAGAGAATTCAAATTTTTCTATAAATAACCCCCCTCTCTTCTCTTATTTTACAACACTTAGCCATTTGCACCCTTATGCTACCAAATTGTTCATTCAACTTGCAAGCATCATATTAGCCATTTAGCCAAGCCATTTATCCATTAGCACTTGCATTGATCTCATTGCACATCTTGCATACACCATTTCAATTGTCATCCAGGGAGCACACAAGCTTTAAAACATCAAGGGTCAACCAAGGGATTTCTACAACAAAGAAGGTATAATCACTTGTCTTTTTATTTCATCTTATTTCTTTGCATTATCATTCCTTAGGCTAATCTTGAGGTGTACCTTAGTGTTCTTCCATTATTGCATATTAGTAGATTTGCATCTTTAGAATATGATAGACATTTTAGGATCACTTTTCTGGCACGCCCGATGGGACCCACAAAATGGGTCCCTTTATTTTATGTTTGTCGTTGTTGAGTTGTTTGCAGGTCTAGGTTGTAGAGGGGCAAATTTGCCCTCCAAGGTGCTGCAGAGGGGCAGACTTGCCCTCCAGTCTACTGCAAAGGGCGGATTTGCCCTCCTGTTCCCACCGTTTCCTAATTTTTGCTGTAGACAGACATATTTGCCCTACTAATTCATTGTTTTCTAACCTTTATGCTGCAAAAGGGCGGATTTTCCCTATTGACTCACTATTTCCTTATTTCTGTTGCAGAGGGGAAAATTTTCCCTACTGTTTCACTATTTTCTAACCTTTCTACTGTAGAGGGGCGAATTTGCCCCATTGGTTCATTGTTTTCTAACCTTTTTACTTCAGAGGGGTAGATTTGCCCTACTAGTTCACTGTTTTCTAACCTGTCTACCTCAGAGGGCGGATTTTCCCTACTACTTCACTATTCTTTAATTTGTCTACTGTAGAGAGCAGATTTTCCCTAATGATTCACTATTTTCTAACCTTTTTGCTACAAAGGGGCGGATTTTCCCTACTGGTTCACTGCTTTCTAACTTTTCTGCTGCAAAGGGGCGGATTTGCCCTACTGGTTCATTGTTTTTTGACATTTTTACTACAAAGGGGTGGATTTTCCCTACTAGTTCACTGTTTTTTGACATTTTTATTGTAGAGGGGCGGATTTTCCCTGTTGTTCCCACTATTCTGACTACAGAGGGGCGAATTTTCCCTAAACAACATGTTTTGGAAGGTGGATTTCTTGCTAATGTTTTGTAGCCTACTTTCGTAATTAACAAAGAATGAAGGGTAAAACATCTAACATTTGTTTGCAGGGCCATCCATTTATTCAAATTTTAAAACCTTTCATTGTTGTTTTCATTTAGGCGCATAGTTTAATTAGGGGGAAGTAAAATCTACTACTCGGTGTGTCTGTTTTTGTGTTACCCAAAGGGGGCATTAGTTTGTTTTCGCTTTCCCCTTGCACTTCGTGTGAGCCTGAGGAGTAGCTGAAAATGATTAGTGCCTTCTTTTTAGAGGGACCTGTTTGGGGATTTCATCACCCCAAGGGACGATCCCAACCACGCGTATTGACGGGGTATAAAAAGGGGGGAGAGCCAAAGCTGTACCCCAATCCAGTCACATCGTGTCTAGTGGAGCATCAAAGCTAGGGTGATACCTAGATAGACATGAAGAGTTGGTCTGAGCCCTTCAATATCTCGCTAAGGTTCCTAACTCATGCTTGTGATGGGCTGGTGTTCACGGTTTGGGCCTTATGTACCGAGAGTATATTGATGACTCCCTAAAAGCCTTGTAGATCCTAGATTAAGACCTTTTGGCCATACCCTTAACACTAATCACAAGATTGTGCTTATCTAAACTGTCTTTTTTGTGAAAAACCAGTAAATTTTTGATAAGTCAGCCTCATTGTTTTCATTTCAAGTCCTTCCCATAGTCATTTTCATCCAAACCAAGTCCCTGTTTTTTGTAGAAAGGAGGATATGCCCTCTAGTTTACTACAGTGGGGCAGATTTGCCTTGCAGATTGTTGCAGAGGGGCAGATGCACCCTCCTGAACAGATAATTTCACCACATTTGACCATTTTGAGCCTCCGTTCGACCGTTTAACCATTCCAAACATCCGTTTAACCTTTCTAAACATCTGTTTAACCATTCCAAACATCCATTTAACCTTTCTAAACATCCGTTTAACCATTCCAAACATCCATTTAACCTTTCTAAACATCCTTGTGACAATTTCAAGCCTCCATTTAACCTTTCTAAACTTCTGTTTCTCACTCACATTACTTATTTCACAACTGGGGGAACCCATTTCACCATTTCACTACTTGTGACCTAAACATTTGCACTTTCCAAAAAGATCACTTCGACATCACCCCCCATCATATAAAAACCATCAAGATATCTTTAGTTTCCATTCTTCATCATCTTTCAACACAAAATCCCTTAAACCTTGTTCGAGGAGTTATCTCCCAAATTGACCAAGGCGTTAAGTTTGATTGTTATCCTACACATCAATCATTGTCTTCAAGCTAATCAATTTGATTCTATCATGAGGTAGATTTGTGTTGAAAGTCAACATCATTGGCTCAAATCAATTTCCTTCCATCTCAAGGTGGATTCAGTGTCATGATCATTGGTTTAGCCCATTTAATTCAATCAACCAACGTTTTAAGTCACCTAGGGTGATTTCCGAATTGGGTTTTAGGATCCCTTCCATCAAAAAATCCTAATCCATCATCCAATCCAAAACAAACTTATCAAACTAATCCAAATAATCCAATCCAATCTATCCAAATCCAATATCATCCAAATCAAAATCCCATCATCTGATCAAAATTTAATGATCTAATCAAATCCAATCCTTATCCAATCATCAAATTAATTGATACATCATCAATTGATCCATCATCCTATCAATCGATCCAACATCTAATACAATCCTACAATCTTAATCCAATCTAAATCAATCAATCCATATCATCACCTAGATCATCCTTTAGAAGTTGAATCTCAAAAACACTTAGGTTTTTTGCACATTCATGCCTGTTTCGTTCACAAACAAAAAAATAAATGGCAGACCAACAAACCCAAGTTTCCCAACCAACTATCCCTCAAGATCCCAATAACATTCCAAGCAATCCACATGATCCCCATAATGGTGCCTCATCCCAATCAAACACCTACATCCAAAATATCATACCACCCAATGATGAGAACATGGTCAATCAACCCGAAGTTATCGTTGATGAATATCTCAGTAATCCTACCAATGTCCAAATGATGGACCGTCTCCTCAATGAACGTGGGGATAAAATCCTTGCTACCTTACTCATGAATGGAGTCAAACCACCATTTGACTTTAATGCCTCACCATATATCCTTCCAACATCTGTTGATCCACAAACTTCGCAAAATGCTCTAAGAAATTCCTATATCCCCGAGAGTGCACCCATGGACAACTGGTTACCACCCTAAATTTGGAAATTTTGTTATCCATCAAGTCCAAGATTATCCTCGTCTTTCGACCACAACATCTACTATCCCACCACCAGATCCTAATGATACCTATGCCTATGGCATTCCATCATACATCCCATCTGCTCCACCGCTTCCTCCCTCGTATCCTAATATTGGTGGTACACCTATACCTACCAATTTTCCACCTCCTACATTTCAACAACCTCCAATTAATCCACACCAATCCACCACAATGTAAGCACCACCACAACATACTGCTACCACTGTAGCCTCATCTCAACCCTCGCATCCACAACATCCGCAACACGCTATCACTATCTTGCAAAAAAACATTCAGATCCCTCACCAACATACTACCATTCCTACACAACCATCACATCAAGTAGTACTAGCTACCTCATAGCCACAACAACCACCGCATGGCCCTTTCATGGCCATCCCCCAACAACAAAATATCTCACATCTCACCCACCTCACCAAGAATGACCCCCACAACAACATGTACATACCCCTACACAAACACACAATAATCTGCTTACCAAATACCTCTATCATCCCTCTAGCACATACACTATTCCATCCCACCTCAACATGAATCCTCATCAGAATGCTCAAAACCAAACACAGACCCAACCGCCACCTTACACCAATCCTCCTCAATCACAAAATTATCCTCACCAACAACCATCAAATCCATTCTCATACATCACACAACAACCCACCATTGCACAACAATACCAACCTTATCCATCCTACCTTCAACAACAACAAACCTACCAGCAAGGTGCACTTTTCATCCCTTATTACCAACAACCATCACCACATCAACAAAGAGGTCCTACCTCCATGTATTACCAAAATACTACACAACAGTAGGACCCGTCCCTCTCTTCTTACTACCAACAATAGTCACCTTACCAACAAGTGGCTCCCACTCTTCACAATCTATCATCCAACTATCTATCCACTTATAATCAGTAAACACACTCATATCCAACTCAACTCGGCTATGATTCGACAGCAATAGGGCCATCCTCATCATACCCGCAATACTGTCCATATAATCAACCCACTTTGATTCCCACAACACCCGTCAATAAGGACTTGGAAGAAGTAAAATCAACATTAAAGGATCTACAAGCTGGAATTGGAAAACATACATTCAAGTTTGAGGACATCTGTCCTTAACCTTTGGATCCCTCCATCTCCTTGGTTCCTTTTCTCAAGCATTTTGAGATACCAAAATTCGATAAATTTAAAGGAACCAGGGACCCCAGAGCCCACCTTCAAGAATTTTATGCCCATTGCCAAGAGGTCATGCATAACGACAATTATCTTATCCAAATTTTTCCTAAGATTCTATAAGGAGTTACCCTTAACTAGTTTATGGGCCTTGAAAAAGGATCTATCAAAAACTTTGTGCAACTATTCGAACAATTCGTCTCCCACTTTTCCTTCAATCTAGAGGACATTGACATACTTGATCTCCTAAAGGAAAAATAGCATGATGGGGAGACCTTCGCTAGCTATCTACAACAATGGTGTGCCTTGGCTAGTTGGATGGAGTCCCCACTGTCAAAAAAGGACATGGTCACATTGTTCATAAAAAATTATCATCCAGATATGGCTCACAATTTCTGTCTCCACTATATCACCACTTTTGTAGCACTTGTGGAGAAGGGTCCCATCCTAGAACAAGCTCTTGTTGCTAAAGGGCAGGTTAAGCTTTTCAATTCTGATAAAGAAAAATCCTTTGGGGATAAACCTCGATATTGGAATAAAAACAAAAATGTTGTTAATGATGGTGTCACTAACACCAAACATGTTCAGGTGGCTACCACCCCGCTAGAATATCCACCTCAACAACAACAAAAATCAATACCAAATGCCATATTCGTGCCCCAAGGAGCACCTCGGCAACAATCAAACCAAAACAACCAATGGGGAACAAATGACAACTCACTCAGTTGGGAGAACCCCTTAGCATTGTGTTCAATAAACTTATGCAAACCAACCACCCCATTACTTATCCTGTCACTAAGCCCCTCAATAAGTCCAAGCCCAAACTAGCTTGGTTCAAAGATAACGAATACTGTGAATTCCACAAGATCAAAGGGCACACATTGGATAAGTGCTAAGGACTAAAAAATTATGTTCAAGGTCTAATAGATTGGGGTGAGATCCATGTGGATGCTAACATGACGTCTTCATCCAATGCTCAACTCCAAATATACCAAAATGCATTTCCTAAACACAATCAGGGTCTGAATACTTCCAACTCTAATCTTGGACCTAACAACAATAACAACCAAAATAACAACACCAATAACATCAACTATAAAAATGTACCATACAATTACCAAGGTGTGGTCACATACGTCAAACAAGTAGAGCCACATGTATCCATGATACGCGTCAAGGGAAAGGATCCACAATGTGTTGTTACCACTTGTTGAACCTGCATCATAGTCCCAACAACTCCTGCATCTACCCAACTGCCATCCGTCAATTCACAATATAACATCCTTGACCACCTAGGCAAGATTGCAACTTAGATATCCAACCTAGATCTGCTTAAGTCATCTCCTATGTATCAAGACATCTTGACTAAGGCTTTACAAAGCACACAGGTTCCCGATGATATTGACCCCACCCAATTCCAAGCATTGGTGGGAAATCTCTCATCAACCTATCAATTAGCCTTCAGCCAAAATGACATGTCGCGCCTTGACTCAAGCCATAACCACCCCCTCCATCTCGAGGTTGGTGTAAATTGTCAAAAAGTGAAAAGGATATTGGTAGATAATGGTTCAGAACTAAATATTTGTACACTAAAGTTTATACAATAGGTAGGATATACCTAGGCTGACCTAAATAATCAGGTGATCACTATTAAGGCATATGACAATGTAGAAAGAGATTCTGAAGGCACAATATATCTTCCAATTCAGGTGGGTCTCATTGTGTAGTATACTATGTGTCATTTTTGGACCTGGAAATTCCATACAACATTCTCCTTGGTCATCTATGGATTCATTCTATGCAAGCCGTCCCATCCACCTACCATCAATGTTTGAAGTTCCCATTTCAAGGAATGGAAGTCACCATATAGGCTAGTCCCCAACCTTTTGAATATTGTCGTACCTTAGAAGCTTCCTTTCTACATTCACATTACTGACCAAGAGTCAAAATGGGGGCATCCCAAACATCTGATTCTCATCCATCCACTAATACACTAAACACCTCATCACCCCCTCTCATCCACACCATCATCCACACCTGGTTCCACCATCACCAAGGTCCAGAACATTGACAGGGGATGTGGTGAATGCAAAATGCTTACTACACTAAACGTGGCAACCATGCCACCCTCGCCATGAACATATGGGCAACCATCTCCATCAGTTCCAAAATAAGAAGAAAAAACACTCACCCTCACTTCCAAAAACATGGGCTCAACCACATTCAACGATCTGGGTTCCCTTCAGGATCAAATGGAAGCTGATATCAACCAATGGGTTTACAGAGAAGAACCTGAGCCACCATGTCCACTCATAGAATACTTCTAGGAAGTCTATCCACATGCCTCCAAGTTCATTGAAAAGTGCAATTGCTAAGGCAGAGGCCTTGGTGTGGAAGAACAAGGAAAACTCCAGCCCATTGAAGCAACTACCATCCGACCAAGAAATTTGGGCCTGGGTTATGATACTAAACAAAAAGGTCCTGCAACATCCTCTAACACTTCTAACAATGTTAGTGTCGATGACAGTTTCCTCAAAGACATACCAGAGGAAGAGTCCATCATACATGGGTACGATGACTTGGATCACGTTGATCTCCCTGCCATGTTTGAATGCTTATTTGTTTGCACCATAACCTTATCCCTCAAACATCCTAAACTTATAGATCACGACCTACAAGGTAGCACACCCATCAACACATTTCCCTCAGTGGATACCTACGTACATCTCATGGGATTGGGGGAAGATGAATGCCCTAGCCACAAAAGCAAAAAGAAACAAAAACAAAATAGGTCATCAAGTGAAAACCTCCTTGAGGCGCTTTTTGACTGGGAAAAAGTAAAAACAAAGGGTTTATCTAACAGTGAAAACCTCAATGAGGCACTGGAGGATGGGGACATTCATCTTCCCCTTGTGGGAACATAAATATCTAAGCAGTCTTCTATTCTCATTGAAGAGACACATGAGATAAATTTGGGGACATAAGAAAATCCAAGAATCACTTATGTGGCCAAATATTTATCAGAAGAAGAGTATTCCACCATTGTCCAAACTCTCAGAGAAGGTGTTATCAATTTTGCATGGGCTTATTCAAATATGCTCGACCTTAATCCTGATCTTGTTGTACATCATTTGGATGTTCGTTTAGATGCCAAACTTGTCAAGCAAAAACTCAGAAAGATGCATCCGTAGGTAGCCCTATTAGTCAAAAAAGAATTGGAGAAATTGCTAGAAGCTAGATTCATTCGACCCATTGACTATTCTGATTGGATTTCCAACATAGTTCCCATCGCTAAACCTAATGATGATATTAGGATTTGCACAGATTTTTGGGATCTCAACAAAGCTTGTCCAAAATATGACTTCCCATTGCCCAATATCAACATGTTTTTTGACATCACTATAGGACACGAGATGCTGTCCCTTATGGATAGTTTCTCTGGTTACAATCAGATCTGAATTGCACTTGAAGACCAACACAAGACCACTTTTAAAACACCTTGGGGTATCTTTTGTTACAATGTTATGCCCTTTGGTCTCAAGAATGCGGGGGCCACATATCAACGAGCAATGACTATCATATTCCATGACCTCATCCACATTATTATGGAAGATTATGTTGATGAATTGCTGGGAAAATCTAGAACTAGAGAAGAGCACCTTGCCATTCTGAAAAAGATCTTTGAGCAATTGGAGCAGTACAAGCTAAGATTGAATCCAGAAAAGTGTGTTTGGTGTCATGTCAGGGAAATTGTTAGGCTTCATAGTCTCCCAGAGGGGCATCGAGGTTGATCCTACTAAAGTAAAATCTATCATGAACATGCCTCCACCTCAAAACCTAAAACAGTTAAGGAGCCTTCAAGGAAAGCTATAATCTATCCATCGGTTTATAGCCCATCTTGCAAATAAATGTCAGTTGTTCACCCACCTTCTGAAGAAAGACACCACTTTCAAATGGAATCAACAGTGTCAGTTGGGTTTTGATAAGATCAAAGAATACTTGGCCCACCCGTCAATCTTGATGCCACCTATCCCAGGAAAACCCCTCCTGCTATACATCTCTACCACTTTAGTTGCACTGGGGGAATTGTTGGCACAACATGACGAGTCCTCAAAAGAGCGAGCAATATATTACATTAGATTAACACTGGTTGGTTATGAATTGAGTTATTCACCAATGGAGAAAACATGCATCGCTGTGGTCTTCAGTACACAAAAAATATGTCATTATATGCTTAGCCATCTAGTAAAGTTGATATCAAAGGTTGATCCCCTTAAATACCTGTTGTCTAAGACAACCCTAACTGGCTGCATGGTTAAAGAGATCATGCTTCTGAGTGAGTTTGATATAGAATATGTGGACAAAAAAGCTATTAAAGGATAAGTAATCACAGATCAATTGGCAGATGCTCCTTTAGAGGATGCTTATCCTTTGACTACAAAGTTCATTGATGAAGAAGTCTTTGCAATCACGGAAACCACCACTTGGACACTCTACTTTGACGACTCATACACTCATAATGGATCTGGGGTGGGTATTTTGCTGGTCACACCACAAGGTGATTACATCCCAAATTCATTCAGATTGGCATTCAAATGCACTAACAACATAGCAGAGTATGAGGCTCTCAGCACAAATCTTCGAGTCACCGCCCAATGGAATATCACTCATCTACGAGTTTTTGGCAACTCTCAATTGGTCATTAAACAAGTCAATGACGAATTTCAAACCAAAGATGACAAGTTATTTCCTTACAAATGC
Organism: Sequoiadendron giganteum; assembly: GCA_007115665.2. Taxonomy (NCBI): domain Eukaryota; kingdom Viridiplantae; phylum Streptophyta; class Pinopsida; order Cupressales; family Cupressaceae; genus Sequoiadendron; species Sequoiadendron giganteum. Next base: position 726,054,141 of record CM021102.1, read on the forward strand.
ATGGTGGATGACTTCAAGAAATATTTCGCCTTCATCCAATTTGAGCAAATCCCAAGACTTCAGAATAAGGCAGCAAACACTATGGCTACTATTGGGTCCGTAATTGACATACCAAAAGACCACATAGATTGTCAGTTCCTAGTCGAACAATTCTTAATCCCAGTGTATGATATCCCTAAGAGTGACATGGTGTGTGATATTGTAGGCCCTGAATCCCCTTGGTACCAATAAATTTACACCTATATTCATGACAACACCCTACTGCCTGATCTCACAAGAAACCAACGTAAATCATTTATCCAACGCACTACCTGCTACACCATCATCGGTGATACACTTTATCGATGTGGGTATGATGGAACTATCCTCCATTGTTTAGACGAAATCGAAGCTCACATGAAATTAGCATAAGTGTATAGCGGTATTTGTGGCACTCATTCTAATGGTATGGCCTTGCCATCTTAGCCAAAAGGATTCTAAGAGCAGGTATTACTGTCCTACAATGGAACATGATGCTTATGAATTTTTCAAAAGGTGTCTTCCATGTCAACAACATGTAGATTTGATTCATGCCCCGACACAAGAGTTACAACTTATCACGACACCTTGGTCGTTTTCACAATGGGGTTTCAACTTGGTTGGCAAGATCTACCCTTCATCCTCTAATGGTCACACCTTTATCATCACAGCCACCGAATAATTCACCAAGTGGGTGGAAGCCATACCACTCACTCAAATCATTGGTGTTTAGATCTCTAAGTTCATCTTCTACCATTTCCTTTGTAGGTATGGTATCCCCTCCACCATCATCACTGATAATGAAAAGCCATTCAAGAATAAGTGCATGAAGTTCCTCTATGAAACATATCATATCCAACATCATTGGTCCACCCCCTATTACCCCCAGGGTAATGGACAAGTAGAGGCAACAAACAAAACACTGATCAAAATCATTAAGAAGATGGTCAATAGCACTGGTCGAGATTGGCACCTCCATCTCCATCGTGCTCTTTGGGCCTATCGTACATCCATCCGCATCCCCACTGGTGCTACTCCATACTCCCTTGTCTATGGCATTGAAGCCATCTTGCCAATCGAATTTGAAATCCCCTCACTCTGAATATCACTCAAGAATCTCATCACTGACAAAGACACACGAGTGGCATGGCTTGCACAATTAGAATTGTTGGATGAAAAATGGGTCAAGGTTTATAACCATCTATAAGCCTATCAACACTGACTCAAAATAAGCTACAATAAGAAATTCTGCCCTTGTCAATTCAATGTGACTTAGTTCTCAAGGAAAATCAATGGAATCAACAAGATCGAAAAAAGAAGGGTAAGTTTGAAGCTAATTGGTTGGGCCCTTATATCATCACCACAAAGTATGGTTCTGGCGCATATAGGCTATCTACCCCTGAAGGAGAGCCCTTGGAAGAACCCATCAACATCATGCATCCAAAGAAATTCTATACTTAGGTCTGCTAGGGTATCCTTCCTGGTAAAGTCTCAAAAATCCAAAAAAATAAAAATAAAAATAAAAAAATTCAAAAACTCCAAAAAATAGTAAAGAGAAACAATTCATCCTATGGTGAAAACCACCCTTGCATGGCACCTTGGATATGTACAATTGGTGAAAACCTGGCAACAAGCGCCTTTCATATAGGGCTTAATCATTATCTACCTAGCATCCTAATCACTTTATGCTTTATCCATTAGATCCTCGATCCCCATATCCTCCCATCCGCTTGCATCACTAGGTTGCTTGGTATATTTCTGGTTGAGCATTGGATGACCATCATCCGCTATCTGACATCTTGATATTTTTATCCTAATCTAAGCTTGTGTCATCTCATTTTTGAGGTCATCTCCATCTAGAGTCATTCATCGTGTCGGTGTCCATCTAGGTTTCATCTTGTCTTTCTTGAACTATGTCGCTCCTGCGCTTTCACGTAGGCAAGGTTGATCTTTTGATCCACCCTGAGGCACTTTGTCCTGAATCATTTATCACCATTTGTCCACTTTCCAATCTTAACCCTTGTTGATCTTTCATCTTTTTTGAACTACGTTTCCCCTACACTTCCACGTAGGCAAGGTTGATCTTTTGATCTGCCCCCTAGGCTTTTGTCTGTCTTATCTTGGTCATCTATCAATTTCCATCAGTTCCCTTTCCGCTCTTATCTAGGTTCTTTTCTTGAACTATGAGGGCTCTGCGCTTTCACGTAGGCAAGGCTAATATTTGATTAGCCCCCGAGCCCCTAGGTCTTTAGGGTGTGTCGGTCCTCTTGTTTTGTCTTGTCATCTTATTTTCCTATTATCAAGTATGTCCCTATCATCGATGATTCTTCATAAACAAGGTCATCTAGTGTCAAGAAATTTGATTGGTGGCAAACATCTTGCATCATCTAGGTCATTTTAGTTTACTATCCATCATTGGTCTTATTATGATGCATCCTTCCTAACATACCACATCAACCCCATCCATCCTCATGATCTTATGGAAAATGATGTTTGAAATTGATCATGATATTTTGGTGCTTTTGGCTTTTGTTTATTGTTTGAGCTCCCTCTTATAACTAGTCAAGATCGCCATGATCGATCATATTATGGTGCATTTTGCCTAGTCAACATAGGGGCATCTCTTGATCGTTTATTGTTGTTGTCTGCTGGGTTGTCCCACACAGTATCCACCAGGATTCACCCAAGATTCTGTGCTACGTGGGGACATCCCTTTGTGCTTGTGGTTATCCCAATGCCTGGCCTGACCAAAGTCTTTGTTACTTTGGGGTATTGGGATAACCTTGTTTTTTGTGTTTGTTTCATACATTAGACACTAATTCGCCTTGGTTTTATCTACCATGATGGCTGGTGTCTTATGCTATAGCAAAAATCAGTGCTCCGAAAGATGGAAAATTGCATTCATATTGCATTACATCTCATTTCATATCCCCTTCATCTAGCCTCATTCCTAACCTACGAATCATGATTTCGGCTGTGCAAAATTTGATTCCTTCATCTTTTATTTTCTTCTCAGGATACTAATGGTTTTGACAAGTGTAGTATCACACACACAATATGCCTATCATCTACCTACATTCCCAGGCTAGTCCTTATTGATACTTGTGTTTGCATTGCATTTACTGTGTCAGTTCATTTTCCATCCATATTACATAAGTTCATTAGGTTAAGTATCTTAGGTTCATTTATCCATACATTTCCATAATCACATTTATACATCACCATTTGCAAATACATTGTTAAGTCCATACTAATTACATCATATACACAATGACATTACCATACATCATCAACATGATGCATAAACACATCATCCATGAACACATAAATAAATCATTAACATCATGCATAGTCAAAGCATTTACATAGACATGAATCATCATATACATGTGCACATATTACACCATCTATCATAAGACCATAAATATATAACCATATGCATAATATAAATCATCCATCACATAAACATAAGGCATAGTGTCCATTAGGACTATCGCATATTATGATCAAAATAATATAATGTCCATCTCATCATAATATCCAAAACATAGTCATCTCATAATCACATACATATCATCCTCAAATAAGGAGCATAATCCAAGGATGTAGATCACATCTGCTCCCTACTAATATGTGCTAAATCTCCATCTTGTACCTATCAAAAAAATGGCATCCTGTCACTTGCTCCCTGAGCTACCCACGTTTGATTTCTGAGGAGAATCAGGCACTAGTCCTCTATGTGTCAGAGTCCCTTGAGAATTACGACCAGGGTCCCCTGATAACCACCAAAGCATGGAGGAGTCGGCTGAAAGTCACTGTATCCTCTGGTATGCATCCCTAAAGATTGAGACGGTGTCAACATCTGAGGTATCTGCCTGACATAGCGTGTTGTGATGGATCTGGAACTGCCTGCTCATAAGCACACCTCCAGTAGGTCGCCTCCTGCATGTAATCATCTCTTTGTCCAACCTAATATCTGGTGGCATTCCACTCATGCATGTATCTATCTTGCTCTCTTCTAGTAGCTCACCGCTCCTGCTCCCATGCCTCCTACACTGTCATTTATAACTGTACCTACTTTGTAGCCCTCTCTCTCTCTACTTGTGTAGCCTTTAACCGTGCCTGCAATCCCTATATGACTAACTCTGTCCCATCCCCATCACCCTGCACCACCTGTGACTGACTTTGTGCTACATCCCTCTCAACACTCTCTGCTCGAGCCACTATTGCATCTCTCTGAAACTGTAAGATCTGAACCTATCGCTATGCATCATCTCTCTCCCCTTGTATCACCTGCACCTGTCTCTATGCACTATCTCTCTCCTCCTAGAGGGCCTATACATCTACATACACTGTTGCTAATTGGGCCTCTGCTACCTCAACCCTCACTCTCGCCTCCTCTAGGGATATCTCTATAGTAGATACCCTCTCCTAAAGCTCTGTCCTCTCCCCTAGCAGTCCTACCATCTATACCCTCAATGTCTCCACCTCCCTCTTAGCTTGTTGAAGACACTCCATTGAGACATGCTCTGCTCCCCCTCTAAAATCTGGTTGTCCTCGCATCCGTGCTATGGTCATCGCCGCCTCTAACCTATCCCAATCCCAGGTCACCCTGGCTAGCTCACCCTGTACTCCCTCCATCTCTGCTCGCACCTCATCCCTCTCTCTCTACATCATGTACATCTGTCATCAATCGACCCACAACAACATCAAACTCTCTCTGCCCTGTCTCCCTCATCCTCTGCACCTCTTCCTCTACACCCCTCAGTTCCTCCTCCATCACCCATAGCCTTTCCTGGGCTTCCCTCAATAAAACCATAAGATCATCAGATAGTACAGCTAGTAATATTGCTAATGGATCCACCACCTAAACATCCACATCCATCACATCCATCTCTACCTGCTCCTGTGCCTGCTCGACCCTGCTCCTCACCTAAATCCTCCTTGGCTATCCTCTCCTCCCCACCCTCATTTGTCTCCTCGACTGACCTACAGTCCTCACCTCCCCTTTTGGCTCCTCTCCATCCTCACTCATTTCTCTCTCTAGCACATGGGGCTCCCGCTCCACCCAGATCTTCGACTAGACCCTCCTCTGTTGTCTACTCCCTATCATACTCTCTGGATGTCCCCTAGCATCAATCCCCCCCTGTGCTCCATCCTACTGACCTATGGCCCTCGCCTCCTCCTACTCGGCCCTCACCTGAACTCGCCTCCGTCGTACTCTTCTAGCTATACTGGTCTACCTAACAACCCTCCACTCCACCTCCTGCAACATCTCCACCTCTGGCTCACTGCCTGGTCCCGCCACATCTCGCTCTAGACCTTGCACATCCTCCAGACATACCACCTCTATCCCTGGACCTCTCCCATCACCCGGCCCTCCTGCCTCCATCTCCTCCCCCACCTCCATCATCCCTCTAGCCCTCCTCTACTGTCGCCTCCTCTTCTTGGACTGCCCTCCAGCCCCACCCTCATTCTTTCTGTTACCCGGTTGTGATCCAACTCCACCCTCATCCTCTCCGCTACTCTACTGCATCCCGCCTCCCTCCTGTCCCCTCTGCTCTTGTATCCCCTCCTCTCCACCCTCCTTTGCCAACTGGTGCTCGTCCTCTGACCCCCACCCTATGACTCCCACAATCGACACCTCATGTGTAATCCTCTCCCACCGGTGGGTGAGAAACCACTGAGCATACCGCTCTGTCACTCCTGCATCCTTAGGACTAGCCACCCTCCCTAGATAGGGCACCTCACTTGCCACCAGCCACACCTCTTTGGATGCCCTCGCTATCAGAACGTCTCCCCATGGTCGCTCTTTGTTGAGCTGATGAAACATGGTCAATGTTGTCAGAATATCCTATATCTGCCCAAACTGCCTCTCCACTTTGTCTGGCCGATGAGCCTCCACTATGTGCGGCTGACTACCAATCAAAACATATCTGCACCTAAAATAATCCTGACGTATCTCCTCCTCTTCCCTCCATCCCCTAAACCGCCGATACATATATGGGCGCCAAACTATGTCGACCTCCTGCAACTCATCCAACACTCTCCTGCAATCACCCATCTTTCCCTGCATTTCATACCACAAAAAACAACCCCTGTACCCCCCATACCCCCAAGCAATAGGCTCCCTCTCATCCACCTGTCCTCTCCTCACGACTATGGGCCTCGTCACCATAATATGCTCCCAAGCCCACACCTGTAATAGTGTCATATGCGTCACACTTAGCGACCACCGATAACAAATCACATACATATCTCTATATAAATGTGCTAATACATATGAGCCCCATGAGAACTGTCCCTCTCGCCACTCAAAAATATGTCGAATCACCTCCATAAACCGCAGATTGCAAAACTGCCTGCTATGATTTGGCAACAATATCCCACTAATCAAACAACACAAATACAATGGTAAAGGTGGCAACCCCAAGGAAAAACATCTGTCTACATCCTAAAGGCCCCCTTTTTATGGGAAAATCATCCCATCCAAATAAAACTAGGATAGTCCGATCCAACTATGTCCCTCTAGATACGACCTCGCTCACTAACCGCCTCACTATGGGCAACCTTAGGATGCGCCATACATCCTCCAGTGTCACCGTCATCTCTCCTGTCAGAAGATGGAAGGTTGATGTGGCCAAACTCCATCTCTCTATTAATGTCATTAGCATCGCCAAATGCACTCTCATCATCGAAAACTGTACCAAGTGTAGTAATCTCGCATGCTCCAATGCTGCGTGGTCTACTCCGGTCATGGCCACCGTGGTCGCCGCTAGTGCCTCCAAACGCCACTCATGTGTCTACAACCGATCAAAGATCTGCATCCATAATAATCACCTTATTAATATCTTTCTCGACCCCGAGACATTCTCCTTTTCCTTTTTTACTTTTCTTTTTATCTCTCTTCCCTCACTGCTTCATCTTGAACCCCACTGGCTCTACCCTTGACCCTCGAAGTGGACCTGCGTCAGACTAGGGTTGATCTGCCCCCGATTGGGGCGGACTTGCCCCTAGTTGTGGGGCAGACCCGCCCCAAGCTGAGGTGGGCCTACATTGCGCCAGGGCAGACCCGCCCCAAGCTAAGGTGGGCCCGCCTTGCACCGGGGCGGACTCGCCCCAAGATGAGGTGGACCCACCCTCGGCTATAGGGCAGACCCGCCCCAAGCTGAGGTAGGCCTACCCTGCACTGGGGTGGACCTGCCCCAAGCTGAGGTAGACTCACCTTCGGCTGCGGGGTGGACCCACCCCATGTCGGGGCAGACCCACCCTCGATTGAGGGGCAAAACCGCCCTAGGCTACGGGGTAGACTCACCCCCGACTGCGCGGTGGTGGTCCACGTGCAGGGTGGATCCACCCCACACCGGGGCAGACCTACCCCTGGTAGGGGCAAACATGCCCCCTACAATAGGGTGGATTTTCCCCTCTGGAACTTTAAACCCTTTTGTTTTTTTTTCCCCCCGCCTTCGATTACCTAACATTTTAATGCCTACCCATTTTTCTTCCCTATCCCGTCAACAAAACCCACTTTTCAAATTTTACAAAAAACATACAAAATGCGTTTACATTAATTAAAATACGCATGGCTAGTTTTGTTGCTAACCTAGCGGGGCACAGCTCGATGGCTATAGAATCGCCGCACCTCGTTCGCCCGGTGGATGATGTCAGAGTCGTAATCCTGCGACATCCTCGCTCTTCGTTTGTTTCCTCTCCTCTCCTCTTCTCTCAACTACTGCAATGCAAATGAGGTGAGGTAATTTCTAAAATTACCTTATATTTACTTTTCCCCCCTCTATTCCCTTTTTAAAATAAGGGGTATTTTTCACCTCTTATTTATCATTTTTCTCCTCCAACTAATCCACTATCTTCTCGGGGCCGCTATTTGCAAACCATTCGTCTGTTTGACTTCGTTCAAAAAGAAAACTTACCTATTTGTTTTGAGCTCTTTCCAACTGTACCCTCTATTTCTTCCTATCGAGAGGTCATCCAGGACCCCTCTCTTTTCCCTAGTCACCCTCTCGAGGGGGCATACCCTTCCCACTTCTCTATTTTCCCTGTCATAGTCATTCCCTCATAGGATTGGGGCATCTTCATCCATTCCCCTCTATTTGGGAAGCTCAGGTACCTTTCCCCATGTTGAGGCATCATTTTTTGGTTATTTCCTCTATGGAGCCATCTGTATTTTCTTTTCTTCAAAACACTGTTATTCTAACAGTACTTTGAAGAGGGGAAAAATGTAGACATCTACATTTAACCACTTCCACTTGGTCAAAATCATTTACTCTATTCGTCTATTTCGTTAATAATGATTAAATAATTTATTTAATCATTATTTCATTTTCTACCTAAGGTTCTTAAAGTATGTAATTGAATAATTAAATACTTTACCTTACACCTTTTCTTCTTTAAATAAAATATGTCAATTTATTTAATTTAGTCACCTAATCTTTTGATTAAAAATCAATTTTTAATTCCTCATTTTCTCTCTCCTTGTCACATCTTCCATAATCCTCTTTTAATCTGGATTAAATAAATTAATATATAATTAGGATGTGGATCACTTAATCAAGATTAGTGTCACATCCTCCATAATATCCCACTTGCTTCTAATCTTTCATTAATTATTTTAATCATGAGTTTGCACAACCTTAATCAAGGTCATTAGCCACATTTAGCATGCCTTTTTTAGTCAACCTTTTCATTTGCCTTTCTTGGCCTTGACTCTCTTTCCCATGTGAATTTTTAATTCATATTTATTCACCCTAGGCCCCTCTCTTCCCCATGCAAATTTTTAATTCACATTTATTCACCCTAGGCCCCTCTCTTACCCATGTGAATTTTTAATTCACATTTTATCCTTCCAAGGCTTACCTTATCCCCATGCAAGTTCTAGAAAATTTGACTTGTCATTTCACATGTGCCAAAGACTTCTAAAACTTTAGACTTGTAACATCACTCACATGTGGAAAATCCCCACCTTTTTGGAAACCCTCTCTTATCCATTAGATTGTCTCAAGCATGTGAATTTTTAATTCATATTTAATTTTTCAACCATCTTTTCATTCCCCATGGAGATTTTTGAGGAATTCTAAAATTACTCATATGTCTCTTTCACTTTCATTTGGGGACAAGAAATTATTTTTTGAGGAAATCTTCTCATCCCCCAAGGTACCTACAAGGTACTTATCCTTCCTCCACATCATGTACCTTTCTTCCACCTCACTTACACATCATCTCATCTTAAGCCATCTCACATTCCACATGTCAAGATGTGAGGGCTTGTGAGTCCTCAACTCACCATAGCCCTCCATCTTGGCCTTATTGGCTTAATCTCAACCGTTGAATTCTCTAGAGAATTCAAATTTCTCTATAAATACCCCCCTCTCTTCTCTCATTTTATAACACTTAGCCATTTGCACCCTTATGCTACCAAATTGTTCATTCAACTTGCAAGCATTATATTAGCCATTTAGCTAATCCATATTAGCACTTGCATTGATCTCATTGCACATCTTGCATACACCATTTCAATTGCCATCCAAGGAGCACACAAGATTTCAAACATCAAGGGAAAACCAAGGGATTTCTACAACAAATAAGGTATAATCACTTGTATTTTTATTTCATCTTATTTATTTGCATTACCATTCCTTAGGCTAATCTTGAGTTGTACCTTAGTGTTCTTCCATTATTGCATATTAGTTAGATTTGCATCTTTATAATAGGATAGACATTTTAGGGATCACAGTTTCTACTCCTGATATTTCTCCTTCTAATTTTGTCCTAAAAGATTTCATTTGGACGCCATGTTTATGCAACCATTCTATTGTGTTGTGTAATATGGGAGCAATCATTTCTCTGATAGAGACACTTTTCATTTTAGACCATTATATTGGAGATAAGGGTCTCCTAGCAATTTCATCTTCTTCATAAGAAGAGTTTATGATGTTGCCAGGATCTTTGAAATCCTCTGGTAGATCAGATACACCAAGATCTCTGATTTTCTCTATTGCCAACCTGCAAAAATCCATTCTATGGATGTCTTTTTCATCTCTGCAGTCCACCCATACGTCTTCAAAATGTGAGACATGTGATGATCTTTCTTCAGTTTCCTTTTCACATATTGGTAGTCAAAGTCAAATCTATATTTATATGTTCTTATAGTCATGATTTGCATTTATGCAACAATTGACTTTGGTTTTCCTCTCCCATCTATAAATAAGAGAGGATTCTATTGTAATAGGGATCTTTCATCTTTTTCAATGAAGTGCTACCCTTTTGTGAAGTGAACAATGAAAATTTTTGTTCAAATTTTGAATCTAATTTTGATCAATAAAGAAGTGAAGTTGCATACCAAACTTTGTGTTGGGAACAATAATCTTATGGTTTGATCGAATTGGTAGTGATTAGTAACCGAGATCTAAAGGGATTTGAGTAAATCCGTGTAAACTTTGAGTCACACTCTTTACTTGAATTTGTGATATTGATTGAATACTTTTGGTGAATTCTTTACAAGACTTTGTGCTTGTATTTATTGATGTTGTTTGTGGAATTGTTGTGAAGTATCTAGAAGACTTTGTGCTTCTAATACAACACTGGTTACATATCTTAAAGGATTCATTGGTGAGAGCTACGAAATGACTTTGTGCCTTCGTGATTTTTTCTTGTTTTATGATTTTTCGTTATCATACTGGTATTCCTAGGATTTGCTTTGACAAGATAGGAATATTGGAATTACTACTTTTGTTTTTAGTTTAAAGTTGTATCAAATCATGAACTTAAAATCATGAAGCATTATAAAACATATTCTTTGAAAAAAGAGAGAATTATGAATGTGACACACCTCGATATCTTAATTGTAGTGTACGTTATTGTGAATACTTAATTAGTTTTACTTAGTTTCAATAAGCAGTAAGAAGGGCGCCTCCCCTTTCTGAGAGGAGAGATTGTATCTCACATAGCTGTGGCATAAATCAAGTTTTGTAATATGTTAAAAGGGATTACATAATTTTCACCCAACAAAACCATAACATTTTATTTTAGTTAAGTTCGTTCATAATTCAGAATTTCGATTGGACTTGAGAGCTAAGAGTCAAGTTCTAAGCGCAATTTCGATTATGATTTCCACTTACAATGAATATGGTTCCATTGAAATTTTGAATTCCAAATGGACCTTTTTACCCAGGGTTCAAGTGTTTTTCCGATAACGATTTTTGATATTAATAGACAAAGTTTTACTACTTTTTGAAGGGGTTCTATTAGAGTTTCTAATTCCAATAGAACATGGTTATAAGAGAGTTTTTAGAGGGTAAAATCTATGATGCATTTTTAATGAAGTTCTCTTTTGTTTGACTTCTTAGGTAACATAAATGTGTGATTCAGAGGAGCACCTTGGTATTGAAGAGGTGGAGAGAGATCAAAAGACTAAGTTGACAAATTTGTATCAAACTCACTACACGATGAAGTATAAAAATCAAGGGGCTCCTATAGTGTCTAAATTCATTAATGTTGGGATACATTGATTTGGAAGCATTCAAGGAAACCTTTGATGACGATGCTAGTCCAAATCTAAGAAGATAGAAGCTTCAGGGCTTGCTCATGCAACTTGTTTCCCATTGTTATCCAATGCCTAGAGTTTATTCTTATAGAATCTGATGCATATAACCTTGTACAATTTAAATGAATTGACCAATGAGGGAATGAAATAATTTACTTGACTCCAACCATGATAAGAATGGTATTTGACCTGCCACCATACCCTAATTTGAAGATTATCATAGAAGCTGAGGCACTCCAAAAGTATGAGAGTGATGTGAGCTCACACCAAAGGTACATAAATAAGAATTGACTCAAAGCAGGTAAGAAATCTATCATAAAGTTGCCCACAAAATTCAAAAGATCTAATTTCTATTCAAAAATAGGGGAAACTATTATGTTATTGAGCAAAGTAATGGGTAAAGAAAGCTCCCACATGTATGAGCATTAGATGTTTCACTTTATTGAGGTCATCCTAAAGGGGGAGGTATATTTGGATTGGGGACAAATAGTTTTAGATACCATCCACAACCAGATCGCTAAGGTGAAGGATTCCAAAGAGTTTTACATGTCATCATATGTCATCTACTATGAAACTATAATGGGGAATTTCCTAGGCTTAAATATAGCAGGGGTTGGAGGTGAAGGGCTAGGGCAGAGCAAGATCTAGGAATATTATGACTATCTAGAGCTCAAAAGATCAAAGAAACACATTAAAAGAGTTAATGATGCCTTCCTTTATGTTGTAATCATACAAATTTTAGGGGATATTGGATTCAAATTGACCATAGAAGAAATGGAGTTAGTAAAGCAATGGGGGAACTAGTTTATCCAGTATCCTAAGTCAACCTACATCCACTTATGGGGGTATGATGGAGCCCCATTCTTGCTACCAAGGTATTGCAATGATAGACTGATTTTGATTGAGTTCTCTTGAAAGATGAGGGAAACTAACCTCAATTTCTATAGCAAGCATAAGGCTAGAGAGGTGAATTATCCCATTGACCTTGGCTACTATTAAAGTCCATCTGTCAGAGCTGCCAAGTCTTCCATTGATGAATTGCAAGCACTAATTCTCAAGATGTACAAAGGGAGGTCAAATATTGATCCAAAAGGTTAATTGAATAATTTAAGTGCATCTCTTTTACCATTATATGAGCCCAACATAGAGGATTTATAGGTAGACCTACAAGATGAATTTGAGGTGAGAAAGACAAAATATGAAATATTGACCATTCCTCTAATGCGAGCATTCAAAGTGAAGGAAGATATTCCTAAGGGGATGTTAGATAATGGTCTGACCCTTGATCCATAGTATGATAAGGAACGGGTGCATACTCAAACATTGCCACCTATCCATTGGATGGAGAGGGAAGAATGTAACATTGATACCATATTTGCAGCAGTTGTGGAGAGAAGCTTGAGGTGGATCAATGAGTGTATAGAGTATAAATAGAGAAAATCCAATGGCAAGAGGAAAGAAGCACAAGGGAAAACATCCCCTTCTCCTCCACCAAAGAAATATAGAAGGCTTAAGAAGTAGACTGTACAACAATCAACAAAGAAAGGATAACCAATTTTAGAAAGGGTAACAAAGACATTCCAAAAGGCATCAATCACATATATGGTTGCTTCCACATGAGTAGTATCCAAAATGGGTGTACAAACCATTGTTACAATGTATCCAGGTGCAAAAACTACTCAAGAAAGACCTTTTTTTGCTCCTATGCCAACTACAAAAGTTACTAAAGAAGGTCCCTCTACTGCTCCTTCAACAATAAAAACAACAATTGAAGAAGGGGAAAATACTCCTATTATAAATTTCATAGAGTCTCCTCTCCCCTTATATTTTGAAGAGACTCCTCCATGGGAGGAAGAGAAGGAATTAACTAAAGAAGAATATGAGGAGGAAGACACTTAATTTAAAGAAGGAAATATTTGGAGAGAGGAAGTTGAGCATGTGCTGACTGAAGATGAGTAGAGAGAGATTATAGAAAGTGTAGAGAGGCAAGTAGCCAAGGACAAGATTGATGAAGAGGAATCTCAAAGAAAAGAGACAAAGATAAAGAAAATAGAAGAAATAAAAGTTGAAAATGAGTAGCTCGAGCAAGAGAAGGATGAGAGAGAAAAGCTTCAACAAGAAAAAGATGAGAAGGAAAATTTAGAGCAAGAGAAATCTAAAAAGGAGAGAATAGAGCAGGAAAAGGCCAAATAGTTGCAAATGGAGGTAAGTGAAGGAGAAGAGCAACCCCATCAATAACAACGAGTGGAAAAAACTACTGGAGATCCCACGTGGCTCAAGATAAATTTAGAAAAGAGGGAGCAAGTGGTGGCTCAACCTCTAATTTGGGACGAGATGATGAAAGAAATCAAGGTTGCAAAATTGAAGAAGTCGAGGACTTTACACTCGATTACCATGAATGAGGCAGGAGAATTAGTGGTAGAAATAGCCACTCCAAAAGTGGATAAATATCCAGGCATCTGACTATCAAGTAATGATAGTTATCTGGGTAAGCGGACCTATTCTCAATAGATGGCACTCTTAGATTTAGAAACCACCTCAGCAAAAATACAAACAAGCTAAAGATGAATTGAAGGTTCAACTAGACCACATGAAAAGGTTTATCAAGGATCTTGCCTCTCCACTATCAGAAAAGCCATCTTCTTCTGAGGTACCTATATTGGTGAGTAGAAAAGAAGTCGAGGACCTCATGAGCATGAAAAGGAAAGCTCATATGTTTGATAATTTTGCTAACCAACTAAAGGTTGAAGTGGATGTGTTACTAATTAAAATTGGGTGCAAGATTTATAGTGAAGCACATGCATTGAAAATATAAATCAAAGATTTGGCTAAAACCATGTGGGATGAGGAGGAAAAGTACTATTTGTAATTAGAAAAATTAAAAGAGATAAATAAGCTAAGTGCAAATGAGATCAACGAAGCAAGGATTTTGGAGGATGAAAGTACAAATTACCTAACCAAGTGCAAAAAGATAATGGTGTTTAAGATGGAGGTGATGATTGAGCAAAGAATAATATTGTTAAGGTTATAACAAGAAATATTGAAACAAATGGGGTTGTTTGAAGAATTTGTTTGTGCTATTACCACTTAGTATTTACAGCCTAATGACAAGCTCAGAGAGTTGTAGATCATCAAGAATGCTTGGGACAACATGTGAAAAACAATGATAGATACTAATTGTGAAAGAGTTATCCTCAATAGGTTGGTGGGCAATAAATTTGATACCCATCATGCTATGGGTGACATTAGCAAACTGAAGGATATTGTAGATATAGCTACCGAAGGGTATGAGAAGACAAAGTTCAATATTGAATGGTTAGATGGGCCTGATGAAGAAGTGTTGACATAAATTTTGGCCAATTATAAAAAGTATGAGCATATATAAAGGTATAATGAAGATATAGTTCAAATTTTGAAAGGAATATACTGTCTTGACCAAATTAAAGTAAACAATGCAACATCTAGAGCAATTCCTATAAAATAGGAGGATGCAACAGCTAACTAAAGACTATCTCTAGCAATATTTAGAGGAAAGAACCACCTTCCTATACAACCAATTTTCATCCCAAGTCATCTCTATTTGTGTCTTCAGATTTCACTTGGGCACCCCTATAATTATGGATCTACACTTAGGTGCCCTATTTTTTATGATCTAAGATTTTTGAAGAGGATTTTTATGATAAAATTTTCTATAAATTGTATAATTCATCTCATTGTAAAGGTCGGAAAATTGAAGTCAGATTTGCAGCCTTAAGTTGGACAATTTTAAGATTTTATGTAGTTAGTTAGTTTTCAAAAATTTCTTAAGTTTAGTGATGACGTTAAAAGATAACGGTTTTTCATACATCAGTAAATTTTTTTGGACATAAATGCTACTTAATTGATTGAAATCAATAGAAGGAGCCAAATTTAGAACCATTGATTGTGTCATTTGTGAATGGTATTTTTCTTTTATTTGTTTATGTGCAAAAAACTGTGATGAGTTAATTGAATATGTCTTTTATGAAATTAATTCTGGTAAAATGAATTGCAAGTAGGCTTATTAAATATAAATTGTGAATGGATATAACTGTATAAATGATTATGATTTGTTTCATTCATTAGTTTTGAACTTTAAGGAAAATCTTGTTACAAAATTGCATGTTCAAATATAAGAATAATATTGATTCACATTTTCTATGTTAAAAAATCTTGGCATATCTTTTTCTATTTATTTAAAATCTACTGTTAAAATGTTTAAAAGTACTAGTTTGTTACTTTCAACTAGAAAAGGCCCCACGAATATTATAGTCATGTTGACCACAAAGTAGTATAGTACAATTATGAACCAACTACCGAGACCTTGGAAGATAAGTAATTTTATTATTAATTATCCTTTTCAAGAGAAGTAGGGTAGAAATATCTTGCTTAACATTTTTTGTGTCAATTTGGCCATGAACAAGAATGCCTCCAATTCACAAGGAAAATAAAAATATGTCTTTTCATTATGTTGACATGCAAAGGTAAACTCATCCTCTAGCAAGTCAAACTAAAAACCTTGAAATTCAGGCATACAAGAAACATGAGCAACCAAAAAATCACCACCCTGGATAACTTGTTTCTGCTCATCATTACTACAAGATACATGCTGGGTCCAAGTGAAGTGCTCAAATTTAGGTATATTGGCATCTATATTGTGAAAAGCTACATCTTCATCATAAAGGGATGTGTCATATTTGACTTCACTCAAAACAAGGACCCTAGATGACCAACATACCTTGGAGTCATCTATTCTGATGCAAACCTCATTAGCACTTCTACTCATACCATGAGACACTTTGTGCGAAGAGCTACATTCTTTAGATTATCTCTCTATTTCCATTTCTTGGAAATCTATTGAGACACATGTACCATAAAAATTAGACTTGTGACACATATCTATCATGCTCAACTCAACAATATTACCCTTCAATGACTCATTTGAAGTGCATTGCTCATGAGGTATACTATGAGTTACACACCTAGAAAAAAGGTTCTCATATGAATCCATGTGATTAACACAATCACACTCAACAAGTGCTAACTCATCATAAAAAAATTCATCAATTGTACCAACATTTGTCTTTACATTTTCATTTTCATGTATAGCTACATCTATGCTATCCTCATGCAAACATTCAGTGACAATTTCAAAACTAGATAAAGGACAAATAAGTTAAGAGATCAAACAAGAAATGAGTTTATTGTTCACCATTTACATCACCAACATATGCATGATCTGCATAATCAGCTACTTGAACTGATTGATTTGATGAATCTCTTGCATGCAGATGTTCTTCTCTATCCACATTGCTGCAACAATAAATAGTGCCATACACCTCACCTACAAACTATAAATCATCATTGATTTCTTCACTACAAATCTCCACGGATGGTTGCTCCAATTGAAGGTCATTGCACACCCTGTCACTTTCATCTAATATAGAGAGTTGGCTCTCTATTTCTATAATTTTTAACTCAACAGGAGGCATGATTTCAGATATTTCATCCATCTTATCATGTCGTACATCCTGGTTGCTAGGACAACAACCTTCATCTGCACATATATCCTCTATGGACTATTCAAAAACATAATTATCACTAGAAAAAAAGATGCATCATTGCCTTATGCTATACCATATAGACTCACATTTTCAAGCCTAGAAAAAGTATCGTCACACAAATTAGATAGGAAAATATTTCCATAGTTCCCTATCATCTCTTCAAACATTGAAAGCCAGTGATATATGAATTTAAGACTATACGGCTTCAAATTAGTTGGTATAATACTCAGGACTGGCTCAAGTCTTGCTAAAATAAATCAATACATACAGATTCATCAGGCTTGTCAAATTATAGTATAGAAAAAAAAAATTCATGAATCTACCATGAAATCATATGAGTATTTACTCTCATATATCATACAATGTATCTATAGGTGATTTACATTTAACCAAATGTTCACATTATTCTTCAAAATCTTCTTGAATGTGTAGAAGCCTATTGTTAGATAAGCATTCATTACTCACCTCACCAAACTGATCCATGAATAGTATCTCAAGCTCTTTCCATGAACAAATACAATGCATAGGAAGATTATAAAGCCAATCCTTAGAATTATTTTCTAAATTTATTAAAAAAAAAATCATGACAACATCTTCCTTTGCTATCTGAAAATCCACCATCAAACTGGTGAAAAGCTGCATAGGTTTTGATGTTGATTCTTCATAACCTCCTCTAAACTTAGGCAAATATTCATTTATTTTTCTTGGGACAAAGTGTGAATAACCTTGGATTTTACTAAAATACAGAGGTTTATATCTCTTAGTAGAGAAACTCTTTCTCTAAGGATATGATAGTGGTTCAGTCATGGTACTATAGCTTGTAGAGGGGAATCAAAATGTTTATGCATATGTACAAAATAAGACCAATCCCTCTACAACTATCCTTTTTAGAATATCCAAATTTCTCAATTCCCTTTCTACTAATGCCTTAAAGTACTAAATAAGGGACAAAGTTTTCTAGGAATTTTTTCAACTAACCTTAATATAAAATACAACAATGGATAAATACCTGAAAAATGTTGCAAACCCCATAACTCTTCCTTATGATGTAACAATTTTTTTCACAGTCACCACCTCTTCAAAGAGGATAAGATATTCAAGCAGTAGGAAGCTCCTTCAAAGATCAACTTTATTTTTGAGTTCTCTCCACTAGTAGAGCACCAAATTTTAAGAAAACTCCAAAATTTTTGTAACAGGTTCCTTCTCCAAGTATGAAGCTCTTAAAATTATTTGACTCTTCAAAATAGATTAAAACTAAGCATTCCCCCAATATAGTTACCATTTAGTTGGTGTTTTTTTTAAAATTTTTTTTTTGTTGAATTTTGAAAACCCTTTAAAGGATAACCAAATCTTATGTTTAAGTACTTCAAGATTAGGGGCAACTAATGGAAGATGGATATATAACACTTTTCTCCCCTACACTTCAGGCTCTATAAGACATGGGTGGGTATCCCTATATGACATTGGATGCATACAAGCAACAATGGTTTTATCACAGTGCTAGAAGATAAGCCTCGTATAGATGAAAAGGGTTTGTATGGAAAGGTACACCCCTTCTTTTCATTTAAGTTCAGGTATGAATTAGGAGAAAAAAACAAATCTAAACTAATAAAGCAGGGAAAGGATTACATGAATTAAAATATTGATTTTGGGGATGGGGGAGGGAAACTATGTAAGACCAATGCCTACCTTGGGTCATGGAGTCATATATTATGAATTTTATGATGACATAACCAAACATATCTTGGGGGTATTTTGAATATACTATCACCTTGTGATAACCTGACCTACACAAGCTTGTTATGTAACTCTACTTACAAATCCATTTGAAAAAACACAATATCTTCACTATCTCCATCCAAGCATTTACATCACTCCTTGAATGATAAGAAAACAGATAAATAGTTCAAACAAAAAATGTGTTTAAATAATCTCAATAACCTTTTATTTAGATTCAAAATAAATTACAGTTCAAAGTTGGAGACAATAGCATAATCGTATATATTCATATATGCCACATCTACAAGATACAAAGGTACTATCAACTAATGACTAATAAACATGAACCTTCACTTTTGACATTTAGAAATATTTTATACATAGTGTCTACCTTACCAATATATAAAACCCCAATACAAGAACTGACCTCATAACACTAAGAAAAACAACAAAACTTTCCTTTATAGTTTTGGCGTAACTCAAAATTGATCGAGCATCAAACCCTAACCTAACGATGGTTTTCACCAAAATCTGATTGGATTACAATATCTTATCTCAACATATCAAAATCTCATCATGTAGGTCAAATCTAATCAAGAGAAATAATTTTTCTATAGCCAGAGGGATGAAACCTCCCAAAAATCATGCATCTAAAGATATTTGTAGAGTACCACTAGTTTATTTCATCGCTTAGTTACCTTGGGATCATGGAAAATTAATACAAGAGGTGGAAGTAGTTGAAAAAATCCTCTATAGAGTCACCATCATAGTTGCCTGTAGATTTGAATGTTAACCATTGATCTAGGTGCCTTCAAATAAGATCGACGGTTAGCATATATCTGAGGTTCACCGCATTTTCCATTTGAATTACCTTTCATGAAAATGAGTTGTGAAGGCTCTATGTGTTGGGATCTAGAACTGACACACATCCCATTTATTTTCTTCATCTCGAGTGCATTTTGGTTTTGTGATATATTTATAAAAATGTGTTGTATAGAAGCTTCGTGCTATAATGAAGTTGAAATAAATAAAAATAGGTCAGGGGATGAAATGTGGGGTATGATGGACCTATCTTCCTCTATTTCATTAGGAAATTAGATCCAAACCATAAAATTATTATCAACCCTTAGGTGAATCAAGTCAAAGTGCGAATCTATAGATTTCCTTTTTGTGTTAAAATGAGGGTCCTGGTCAAATAACACTTTGGGGAGAAAAACTATAAATAGTAAATCAACACCAAATTTCAATCTAACACTTGAAATGATAAGATTAAGCTCAATATTGATAGAACCAGAAAACAAAATGCAAATTAGAGAGAGGTAGATCTAAATGTACCTTTCACCAAAAGTAAGTTTCTAAAGCTGATCTGGGACTCATTTTCTTAGGGGTGAATGGGTCTTGAGTTAGGGCTTGTCTACAACCTTCGGGAGCCTCTGCTACAAATATAAATCTTCCGATTTGTCTAGATTTTAGGTTCAAAAAGCCAAAAATAAATTCAACAAGTGAGTTTCCATGAGATGAAATTTTTTATGACAACTTTTACAAATTTGACAAGTTCTCCAAATTTTCTCTTCGAGAGATCTTCAAGATTTCTTCCACCTAAATCTGCAATCACAAATCAAGAGGGAAAAATGTTTTGTGTTTTTTGTGAATGCGGGTTCGCCTTGGTCAAACCCCGTTTTGGTAATCAAACCTTGAAATGAAATAAAATAGTAGGAAATAAATGATGAATGAACAACTAATGTCACAACTCACCAAACCCTTGAATAAACCTTGGAATGTAAATTTGCAACTTGCATGAAATGACTTCAATGGATGTGGATCTTGAACCTTGGATCTTGATTTGAAATAATTCTTTGAATGCTTGAATGGATCATGAAACTTACATCATCATATTAGCTCCAAAAACATGCATGATGCAAGAAGACTTTGACATGACAATTAGATCCTGATTGCTAGAATAAATCTTCAATAAATTTTCTCTTGAATGCCTTGAATTGCTCTTGATCATCAACTTTTCTATAAGAATTCTCACTTCAAAATTTCTAGGTGAAACATAGTGAAATAACCTTATATCTATAGATATGTATCCTTAATTTCCTAAAATTCAAATATAACAAGCCAACATCTGAATATAGATTTGAATATGTTAAAATATTGCCAAAAACATAATTTAAATTTAGGTCTCAGGTTTAAGGGAGGACCCATTGGCCCATGGGAAAATGGGTCCTAGGTCCCTAACCCTACGACACACATTACTCAATGAGAAGTGTCATGTTAAGGCATTAATGAATGCCGACTTTCCTCTTCAGAAAATGCAATTAAATAGGCTTGGTAAATGAATTAAGGGGCCAATTAAGGAAAAAGTAGCTCAATTAATTAAAGGAACCCTAAACAAGCATGAAAGTGTAAAGGGGCACATTTTACAACACCAAAATAAGGCACAATTAAATCCAAATTAACATTAATTCTGAATTAAGTGTGAAAATGTAAAAGGGATACATTTTTATACACTACATTTATCCCCCACTTTAGTGAGAGGATGAGAACAAGCACAAACTCACACTAAAGTAGACATTCAAAACATATGTATGCATCAACAATAAGATTACTCAATCATACAACATCAAAGACTAAAAAGAAAAGTAAAAACAAAAAGGGCGGATCAAGCCTCAACTGTCCAATGCGATGTGGAACATGCCTAAACTATTTGTCCAAAATGGTTCACAAGCGGAACTCGATGTCCACTATGCAAACAACAACGCACACTAATGGAACCTCAGGCTGCCCACTAGGTGAGCTCCCAAAGGGTGGAAAATGAGAGAATATTATTAGGCTCCCATACCATCCAAAATCTATCCCTCTATAACTTCACTATGTCACCACAAAACAAAAAATTTGAGCTTCATAAGGCCTAACAAGTTGCGTTATGCTAAGCACTTATGAATAAACAAGGCAAGGCTCCACTGACAAGAAAAGTGTGTTATGCTTGGTGGCTTTGAAAAGGGTTCAAGCTTCACAAGGTTAGCAAGTTGTGTAATGATAAATACTTATGCACAAAAAATGCAAGTAAACATGTTCAAAGGGATTTCACTTAGTTTGTGTAAGGTCTCCTCTTATGGAACATTGTGGCTAATATCTCCAAGAGAGGACAAGTCAAGGATAAAACATCCAAAACTTAGGGAATGCAACGTGTAGCATCACCACTAAGAGTAAAGTCATACGCCAAGAAATATCACGCTCTCGAAGGACATCAAAACCAATGACACCAGCAAGAAAAAGATGCATCACAAGAAGAAAGAAAAACGCACAATGAAACATAAGGAATGCCAAAAATTTCAAAAATAATAATGATATATGCCCCCACTTTAAAGAAATTGCTAACACCATTGTTGTGAGAAACTTACTTTAAAGTAGCAAATAATCAATGCTAAACAATAAATAAGACATTAGAGCTTATTTGGAAAGCCCTATGCTAAGCCATATATTTCTGAATGATGCTATGTCATGAAAAAGAGAGGAAGGGGTTGCCCCCAAAATGAAATCTCAAACATGTAAGGGATCCATGGATTCGGGGTTAGTATGTTTGCTACAATGTTTTTATAGAGCTCGAAAACATCATCATTCCCCAAATACTCGTAGAACAAGAAGAATGACACAAAGAGCGAAAACAAAGAAAAATATTTTAGGTCAACATGGAAGAGATCTAAATGTCTCGACACCTTGCATCATCCCCAAAATGAAAACACAAGACAAATTAAAGATAAATGTTTATGACATATAAAAGAATGTAGGTAAAAATAGAGGAATACACATGAAGAGAGATACATCAAACATAACAGTATGGGGGATCACATTATGCACATGCAATCACACAAATAAAAAAGAAAATAAAAACGAGACTAGTAATGCACATGCGTGTCAACCTATAGCAGGTTGTCTGCATCTCAGTCTTGTTCAGTATATGTGGAAGGTGGATAACTAGCCAAATGGACAACATCAAGTGCCAAACTAGGAAAATCACCAAGTTCAACACTCTTATTAGGAGGATCATCATTTAAGCTCATGGAAGAGGAAAATAGTGGATTTAGCTGTTTATGCACTTTCTCATCAATCTTAACAGTTTCATTATCATCATCCAAGTTAATCATGCAATAGAAAGTCTAATGAAAATATCCATAGAATTTTGTTTATATTTTGGCGAGGGTGGAGAGGCATCATGCATTGCTTCAGACAAATTTAAATTTAGATTTTCTATGTTGTTATTTTTGTCTTTTGCTTGTAAAAAATGAGCAATAACATGACATCTATGCATATTCTCTCTAGCATTTCGATTTCTTTTCATTCAATTTTCAAGTTATTATTGTGTAAGTGTGGGTTTTTCAACTATAGGTTTCTTTTCTTCCCTTAAGGGAGGAACGAAAGGAACCATGGGAGGTTGTTCAACCGCTTTCTCTTTAGCTTTTTAAACTTGTTTGACTTTAGGAGGCACAACAAGATTTGTTTGATTGTCTTGTGTCTCTTATATGAAATAGGGGAGGATTTGTCATAGGTTGGTCTTGGTTGTTTGGAAGAGATTTTGGTTCAATCATGGTTTCGTGAAGGATAAGAGGCTCAATCATGGTTTCGTGAAGGATAAGAGGCTCAATCATGGGTGGAGGCATATTGCTAAGGGATAATTCTGCTATGCGCTTGGCCTTAAAGTTTTGATAGGATTTGAAAAAGAAGTCTTCACGAGGTCTAATAGGTTCAATAGGCTCAAGCCAAAATAAATCCAATGAAAAGTTCCCACGGGAAGACACGGGATTAAAGCCACTATGATGCACAATAAATATTTCATTTCCAAATATAAAATTTAAACATTTATGCATAACTGATGGGACAAAATTCATGGAGCGAAGCCATGGATAGCCTAACTTCACATGAAATTGGTCTGAAGTCAGGATGATGGTGAATGAGACATTTAATTCTTTTGGTCCAACTTTTAAAGGAAGATTTATCGAACCTATCATAGGGAAAGAAAATCCATTATGCATTTTGATCCATGCTTTTTATATTTCATATATATCTTGATAAAGCTCATGCACAAATAGAAATTCTTCAATGATCACGTTCTCTACATAGATGGGATCAATTAATATCCCATTAGTAGGCTTGTCATTGATTCTTCCAGCTATGTAAAGAGGACGATCAGGTGCATGTTTAACTATGTCTTGTTGTGAGAAAGCAATGTCAAGCAACATTTTAGTTAGGTCCTTACAAGGTTTAGCATCAATAAATCCAACCATTTGTCCATGTTCAAATTTATAACAAGATAATTTTCTGATTATGCTATGTAAAAAATTGAAAATGATGTATTGTAAATGCAATTTTCAATTCACACAATGCACTAAATTTATCTAATGAAGCTTAATACGATCAATTTCAATTAACATGAATTATGCAAATTGAAACAAAAAATTGAAAATAGCAAAATAGAAAACAAAAACAGAGGTTTTAATGCGCAAAAATCTAGGAATCGACCCTGGTCAAGGACTCATTCGCCCTTGGGTGAATGGGTCCTAGCTTAGGTTTTTTAAAAATGTTTTTATAAATTTTTGAGTTGATTCTTGTGGTTTCTAGATTCTGGTTTCTTATAGTGAGGTACAACTTTAGATTTTTGTGAAATCAAGCTTGAAGGAAAATGCAAAATATGACTAAATGACAACTTAAGAGAGTTACTTCAAATGATGTGCAATTTTGATTCAATTTTCAAATGTAAACGAATGATGATGCAATGCTATGTAAATGATTTGTAAAATGACTAATTTTTTTGTACTTTTCAAATTTTAAGACATGCAAAAATGTAATCCTAAAACCCTAAATGAAATGCAAACTAACAACCCTAAATGAGATTCAATTCAATGCAATGCAATGAAAATGAATGCAAGATCTAGATCTAGGGTGAAAATGGACTCCAAAATAAAAAAAATACAATGCTCAAAAGGTCGGGTTCACCAAAATGAAACAAAGAAAAATAGGTTAGGGGATGAAATGTGGAGTATGATGGACCTATCTTCCTCTATTTCATTAGGAAATGAGATCCACACCATAAAATGATTATCAACCCTTAGGTGAATCAAGTCAAAGTGTGAATCTACAGGTTTCCAGTTTGTGTCAGGATGGGGGTCCTAGTCAAACAACACTTTGGGGAGAAAAACTAAAAATAGTAAATAAATACCAAATTGCAATCTAACACTTGAAATAACAAGATTAAGCTCAATACTAGTAGAACCAAAAAATAAAATGCAAATTAGAGAGAGGCATATCTGAATGTACCTTTTACCAAAAGTCAATTTTTGAAGCTGATCTGGGACTCATTTGCTCAGGGGCAAATGGATCTTGAGTTAGGGTTTCTTTTCAACTTTTAGGAGCCTCTACTACAGATCTGAATCTTCCAATTTGTCTAGATTTTAGGTTTGAAAGGCCAGAAATACATTCTGCAAGTGAGTTTCCGTGAGATGACAAATTTTGCAACTTTGACAAGTTCTCCAAATTTTCTCTTCGAGAGATCTTAAAGATTTATTCAACCTAAATCTACAATAAAAAATCTAGAGGGAAAAATGTTTTGTTTTTGGTGAATGGGGGTTTACCTTGGTCAAACCCCGTTTTGGTAATCAAACCTTGAAATGAAATAAAATCGCATGAAAGGAATGATGAATGAACAACTCAATATCACAACTCACCAAACCCTTGAATAAACCTTAGAATGTAAATCTACAACTTGCATAAAATGGCTTCAATGGATGTGGATCTTGAACCTTGGATCTTGATTTGAAATAATGCTTTGAATGCTTGAATAGACCATGAAACCTACATCATCATATTAGCTCCAAAAACATGCATGATGCAATAAGACTTTGACATGACATTTGTATCTTGATTGCTACAATAAGTCTTCAATAAATCTGCTTTTGAATGCCTTGAATTGCTCTTGATCATCAACTTTGCTATAAGAATGCTCACTTCAAAATTGCTAGGTGAAACATAGTGAAATAAACTTATATTTATAGATATGTATCATTAATTTCCTGAAATTCAAATATCACAAGCCAACATTTGAATATAGATTTGAATATGTTAAAATACTACCAAAAACATAATTTAAATTTAGGTCCTAGGTCATGGGTGAATGGGTCCTAGGTCCCTAACCCTAGGACATACATTGCTCAATGAAAAGTGTTATATTAACGCATTAATGAATGTCGGGTTTCCTCTTTGAAAATGCAATTAAATAGGCTTGGTAAATGAATTAAGGGGCCAATTAAAGAAAACATAGCTCAATTAATTGAAGGAGCCCTAAAAAAGTGTGAAAGTGTAAAGGAGTACACTTTACAACACCAAAATAAGGCACAATTAAGTCCAAACTAACATTAATTCTAAATTAAGTGTGAAAATGTAAAAGGGATACATTTTTCTACACTATATAAGTGACAACACATCTTTCTATTACTTTCTATCGTCGAGCACATTTCCCTTATATGCTCCTTTCTTAAAATTATGCTCAGAAGGACTCATGCGTTTAAATGAACAAGTGCCAAGTGGCCCTCTATGACATCACCCTCCTAGCGCCTTTTACAAATGCGCTATTAGGAAAGAAATGTACTACAAAGGAGTCAAGTGTTGCAATTTAAGGCAAGCACATGTCCTCCTTTTATAAACCATCACTTAGTGTAGTTTATTTCTATGTCGAGATCATGAAAACGTGCTATGAATAACCTTTACATTGAAGCCTGGAGTTGACACACATCCTTCCTACACCTTGTCTTATCTAGCTCACATTAAATTATTTTTTGATTTGAATCCATGAAATTGTGATGCTTAAGAGTTTCATGTTGAAATTTGGGATGTACACGTGTTAATATCCAATGATTTTCTTCAAGCACAATTTTTTTATGCGTTGATGTTCTGAAAATGTGCTCCATTAGAATTATGCATTTAAATGAAATAGCACCATCTGTCCATTTATGTGACATCACACCCTCAACGCCTTTTTGCTATGCACTCCTTGCAAAGAAACATGTTGTGAAGGAGCAAAGCGCTACAATCAAGGGTCGCCACCATCTTCACCTTGTGCATCCTGGCTAAGTGCATTTTCTTAATGTGCCTACTCCATGAAATTGCACTTTGAAGGGAGAGTGCGCTATAATATAATGATGCCACGTTTCATTCATCCATAGTTCCATGGTTGACTTTCACCTTTATTAATAAACCTCCTCCGAAATTATAGAATCCAATTTATAAGTAATGCCCAACGCGTTCTTGCTATGCACTAAAGACTCAAAATTGCAGTGTGAAAAAGTTGTTGCAGGGGAATGCCCTTTTTGTGAAACATGAGGGTTTTGAGCCAAGGCGACTTGGCCAGAGGAAAGTGGGCATTCGTGGCCATAAGCCTTGGTGGAAAGATTGGAAATGGTTCCCAGGAACTCTTAGGAGCTACAAGGGACGACTTGGCTACAGGTGGCTTTCACCCCATTTTCCTATGATCAACAGTTTAAACTAGAGGTGGCTGCTTAATTCCTCCACTCATGTCTGGCAGAGACAATTTGATGCCATTTGGTTTGCAAGTGTTAATCCCAAGCTGGCCCACTTTGCTTGGTGTATTATTTTCCAAGGTTTTCCTGTGGGATCTCGACTTATTCACTTGGGGGTCCAGGACCCTTGTTGCCCTTTTTGTGGGCAGCCAAAAAACTTCAAGAATCTTTTCTGGTTTTATCCCAGAGCTCAAAAACTCTGGACTTGGATACATGATTTTTTTCGGCCTTTCCGGTCAGAACCCTTTTCTTGGCATATGGTTATGCTTGGGGATCCACCAAGGATTCCTGTTAAATTCACTCATCTTTGGCACACTTTCAGGGTGGAAATCCTCTTCAACATCTAGAAAGACAAAAACTCTTGCATCTTTTCTCATTCTCAATTAGATGTTAATTTCTCTCTATGCTAAAGTGGTTATTTGCTCTAATGTTCTTTTACAGATTCAAGTGCAAGCTAATAAAGTTGCACTAGAAGTGGCTCACCTTCAGGTTCTCCTAGACCACTGGGGCAATGCCCCATGTGCTATGGTTCGGGTCCCTGATTCACCCTCTTCCTTTCGCGACTGGTAGCCCTCTTGGGGCTGGCAGCAGAGTGGCTCTGCTTGCCCCCGATCTCAGCCCCCTGCTCGGTGGGACTCTCGCCCTCCTCGATGTGCCCACTCTCCTCCATCGCGGGTTGCTCAGGGATGGCCTTCTGGTGGTGTGACTGGGAGCAGCGGTGGCGGTTCTGGGTGGCCCTTTGATTCTCCGCCTGATTTTGGCTCTGTATGGCCCGCCAGTGGTAAAAGTTTTCCACGGTTGGCTCTTGCAATCTTGCCCCGATGTGAGGAAGAAGATAAAGATAAAGATAAAGCTGATGATGGTTGGGGTGCTCCTCCTGACGTCACTCCAGACCCCGCTGATGTATGGGGGAAAAACATGGATGACAAAGACCCCCTAGACTCTGCTAGCACTACTTTGGCTGCTTAATGGCCTGTTTAATTTTTCTTTCATGCTTTTAGACTTCTAGGCTTGGCCCATGTGATCTGATATTTTAGTTTTTCTGGGCTTTTCCCATGTGACTATCGGGGTGTGCCTTCTTACCACCCGCCCATTTTTTTGTGAATATGTATTCTTATCTCTAAATTAATATAGATATTTGCCTATTCATCAAAAAAAAAAATTGCACTGTGAAGAACAAATGCACTCCAACCATAAGTTGACACACGTCATCTCCTTAACGATTTATTATTGCTTGTATTCTATCTATGCGTTGCCGGTGAGAAATTGCATTGTGAAGTTATTGAGTACTATAGTAAAAAGGTGATAGATGTCGCATTTTAGTAAGTTCGTAAAGATGGTGGGGCAAGTAGAAAGAGAGCCTGTGGGTTCACAAAATATCGACACGTGGCAACACTTCGGGGACTCGCATGATAGAAGAAGACAAAAGAAAAGCTTCCCCAAGCAAAAGAAGCTATGTGATACACCGACATGTGTCCTATGGGGCCCGTGAAGACTTGAAACCATGATATTTTAAAATATTAAGGAAAAAGGAATCACTCAGTTGCCTAATGCAAAGGGTTGGTAAAGCATGAAGCAACATCCCATAAGTTGTGACTTAAAATCCAAGTAATAGAAGCACATAATTAGAACAAAAGTGATAGAAGCATTGCTTAGAACTAGGGTTTTTTAGGGTTTTAGACCAGAGCTTGGCAAGGGGATTTTGCAACTTATAGAAGGTCTTGAGAATGATGCACCATTGAAAAATTCTCCAATCAGATATAATTGATGGCCATCAAAAGAAAATTGGCAAAAGTTGAAAATAGTGCCACTACCCAAGCATGTATTTTCCCCTAATGTTAGTCCTAGCCTTGGTGGTAAGAGCGAAATACTTAGTAGAAGTAAAAAATAGAGTAATGTGGCTATTGAAAAGCCTAAAACCCATCAATTTGCGAATAAAGTTGGTGAGATTTGTTACTACATTAAATTGCTCCCACATTGGTGTCCACCAACCACTTACTACCCATGACTAAAGAATTAAATGTTGTTGACTCAAGTGAAAGCAAATACTAGTAGGTTTTTTGAAACTATGTAGATCATGTCAGATGATGAGGTTAGTTTGTGTAGTAGATACCTTCCATGCATCCTAGTGGGAAGGAGAAGAAAAACATGGCCACCATTGCTGAAGTGAAAAGAAAAGAGACCATTCCTAAAAGACAAAAAGAAGACTTAGATTCCCCTTAGAAGCACAACAATAAGGAGTGAAATGAACAAGAGTTGAGAAAGGATGATCAATCAACCGGTGTTAGTAAAGAAAATGCTAGCAATGTTTACAAAAAAAAAAAAATATGCTTGTACTACCTACTACTTCAACCATAAAATGATAAATTCTATGCAAAACAAGATGGTCTCGATCAAAAGGAAGATCAAGGATCTAGAGGGATCCATTACCAATGTCCTCAATCTAAGCAAACAATATTTGGAGAACATTATTTCTAGCATGAGAATTCTTGAGGAGCTCACTAGAACAAAAAGAAACAAGGGAAAGAAATTGGTTGTTCATGATTCCAATAGTAATATAGATTCTCTTAAAGATGTTATGTGCCATCTTTCTAAGGAAAGAAATACGGCCCTACATTCAAGGGTTGGGTTATTCTCCCTTTGGATAGTTTGTGTTGGTGTTTGGTTTTAATGTCGAGTTTTTTGTTATGTTGTGTGTTGTTTGTGTTATCTCCTTTTTGTTGTTTGTGTTTGCAATGTTCTTTTTGGCAATCTCCATTTTTGAGACATGTTTTGACTTTCATTGTTAGACTTTTGTAAAAGATAGGGACCCTTGTTTTTTCCTTTTATCTTATGAAAAACATATTAATTGATATAATACATTATAACAATGAAATGTCGACATTATTACAGCACTACAAAACAAAAACAAATTCTATTACAAAATAAATTTTAATATAATATTTCAAATAACCAATACCATACCACTAAGCAACACTTATTATATTAAACTTAACATTATATGATACAAAAGTACTGATTGTTTTATTATAGTTCAACATTATCCAATACAACCAAAAAGCCACAAAAATATATATCTAATTTTGGGAGTAATATCTTTAACTACACATTCAGCCCAAAACACGTTTCACCAATTGGTCCAGCCTCCATGCGCAACTCACTCTCCTCTGTGTGGCAAGAAATTTAGGTAAGTCTATTCAAGAGGAAGGAGAATCGATCCCCAGGGGATTTTTCTTCTCAATCTCTGTCAAAACTAGATACTCCGTATCCCCAGAATCGACTGGAAACGAACAGTCAATTCTTTTCTTCTCTTACAAAATAGAAGCTAACAGTCAGTACCCAACGCGCCTATTATACAATTTGGTAAGCGTGCCCCACATTCTTTATTGTTTGGAAAAATTATAAATACGTACACGGAGCCTTCGTCATCAATCTACGAGGTTCGTACTATCCGCAATAACTTCATTCGTTTCCATTATAAATGTGTGCTTGTCACTGGTTGACACATAATATCTGAGCAATGCCAAGTTCAGAGCCCTGGTGAGCCGCCACAGCAGCAGGTGCACCCTCCTGGAGGATTCCCATCTGGTGTTGGTGAAGCAGAGTGATGGGGCCGGCATTGAAAAGTTGGTGTTAAACTAATACCCAAAGTGCCCCCAGTTTTAGATGATGGAGGAGCAGAGTAATGGGGTATTAGTTTATCACCACCTTTCGCTGCCGACAACTCCTCATTGGCGTGGAGGTTGGCAGGGAAGAAGATAGTACTTCCATGGTCAGAGAGGGCGACAGAGAATACTTAGCAAGGATGAATGATAAAAGGATTTACCAAGCATCTTCCTGCAAATGCCTGTAATGGAGGGAAGGACAGAGAAGTGTTAGAAATGAGTAACAGGTTGAATAAGGACAGAGAAGTGTTAGAGAAGTGTTAGAAATGAGTAACAGGTTGAATAAGGACAGAGAAGTGTTAGAAAGAAGTACCAGGTTGAATTAAAACTAACTATAAACATGTAAAAAAATGGCTTGCCTTCGTGACAGTAAGTTTTTGTTCAGAAATTATGTGTACTTGACAGACTACTGCAATAATATAGGTCATGGTTATGGCTTTTGACTTCCACAGGGTGGAAATATGCTAAAAATATATTTTTAGCTATTTTTCTCGAAATATGTTAAAAATATGTTTTTAGTTATTTTATCGGAAATATCAATAAGTAGTAGTGATCAATTGGTTTCAATCTCGCACAATATTAGGTAAAATTGGAATCAAAATTTGACTATTTTGTCGGCACTTTCTCATCAATTTTGAACACTTGTAAAGTGGGAATTTAGAGAGAAAATTATCCCGAAATTGAATCTTTTGTTATCTTGTTGGCATTGGGATGTTCCCACTTTATTGAAATCAATAAATGAAACAGTAGTTAAGGGAAAGGATACGTCAATATCCTTTGATACATGGAAATATATATTAAATGTTTGGGAGTATGATATTTTTCTTTGTATTTTCATTTGATTTTTCTTTTGTATGTCTTGCATAATTCCCTTAAAGTTGAGGGAAAGGATACGTCAATATCCTTTGATACATGGAAATATATATTAAATGTTTGGGAGTATGATATTTTTCTTTGTATTTTCATTTGATTTTTCTTTTGTATGTCCTGCATAATTCCCTTAAAGTTGATTCTTTTTTATAGGAACGTGGAGCTCATCAGAGATTTGCTATATATTAATGTTAGTTTTTAGTTCGTTATTAGTTATGTTTTAGTTGGTAGTTAGTGGTTTGGGTAGCTAGAAGGAAAAAGAGTTTTATAAAGCATTTGTAATGTGATAATTTGGTGTTGAAGATGAATGACTAAATTTGTAGTGTTAGAGACTTGTGCTCT
The DNA here is from genome assembly GCA_007115665.2 of Sequoiadendron giganteum. Taxonomy (NCBI): domain Eukaryota; kingdom Viridiplantae; phylum Streptophyta; class Pinopsida; order Cupressales; family Cupressaceae; genus Sequoiadendron; species Sequoiadendron giganteum. The sequence continues at coordinate 726,086,467 of CM021102.1, forward strand.
TTGTGTCTTATTTGCAATAATTTCTTCATTCCGAATGTTAAGTAAAAATATGAAGTTTTGTCGAAGGGTCAATAGGTACAATCATAAGTGATATTGAATCCAACTTAATAATTAAGAGAGCGTCTTGGATAGTTTGTTATGTCTACTTAGTAGATTCCTATACAAGCATTGGTTTGTCAACAATAAACTAGCCATCCAAGAGCCTAATTTGCTCATGTCTCACAACTTTCTAGTTAATATGTTTTATTATTTTAGCTAAGGCTTTGGTAATGATCTTGTAATTGAGTTACTAAGCAAAGTAATGGGCTGCCAACTATTCATTTTATCCTCTTGTTTGTCTTTATGAATGAGTCTAATCAAGGCTTGGTTAATTACAAGCCCTAATAAACCAATTTTAATGCCTTCTAGGTTGAGAAAGTGAGTCTTCCTAGATGTGGGGCCAAGAGCCCTATAGAACTCAATTGGAAGACCATCCAATATGTGACTCTCTTCCACAACCATGCAATGCATTGCCTCATTAATTTTTTTTTATTGAAAGATGTTAATTTAAAGAAAATGACTATAACCAGGATCAATATTGTGAGGGATGCAACCATCAATTCTCTCCTCTAGAATGGGGATGGGAGAATAATTAGCTAGATTATTAGTGAACAACCATTTGAATTATTCATAAAAGCAATCATGATCATGTCATGGCTAGAATATGAAGAATCATCAATAGATCTAATGATTGAAATGTGCTCTATTGTATGTTAATATTGTAGAAACTAAAAGAAAAAAATTGAGCCCTTATCCCCATCTTCAATCCATTAAATATGTCCTCAAATTGGAGCACCTATACCCTTATACATAGCCAAAATTTGAAGCAAATTTTTCATGTGGGCAACTAATTCATAAAGAGTAGTGATAAGGGGCTATTGTCTAAGAGCATTCACCCACAATCAAATCATCTTTTGAGTGAATTATCTAGTCTTTGAAATTTTAACATAGATCTTCTACTATAGTTCTAAAGAAATAAGGTACAACAATTGATGGTTCTCTCCCAACAACTAATATATCTACTGTATTTGGGTTTAGGCTGACTTTCGATGAAGCTAAAAGACCATCCATGAAATCTTGGATTTGTAGGACTTGAAAAAATTAATCTTGAAGGGAATGTAATTAATGTTAGAAATCTGAAATAGATTGAATAACCCAAGGAATTTTTTAAGAGACAATCAAAGTTACATTAACTGAAAAAACATAAATAATGCAAACTAGAACACCGAGAGATATGCAATGTCTGTAATGAAATAACTTTCGTGCAATAGAAGAATATAATATGAAATATGCTGCAAATACTTGATAATAACTGAGAATAACAGACCACTTCGAGGGGGAAAACCTCCAATTATCTCCAATGAGAACACATCACAATATGATGATGAAATAAGACTCACAAACTCTTCTATATACCTATTTATGCCTAGGATATCACCTAGGCCGACTTAGATAACCCTATATAAGCCCTAGGCTGACCTAACTAACTAAATAATAATATAATAATAATAATATGATTAATCAAGAGTTAAGATAGCCACAATGTGACTACTCATAACCCGATACACACTATAGGGGTAAAGGCATAACATTGCCCTCCTCTTTACAGAAGCATTGTCCTCAATGCTAACTTTTTCTTTTTCTTCATCTCCTTTTTTACTTTTGCTTCTTTTTTGACTGTTGCTTCTTGTTCCTACTCTTTTCTTGCTCTCTCTTGCTCTTTCTCTTTTTTACTTTTGCTTCTTCTTCTACTGTTACTCTTGTTCTTCTTCTTCTCTATGTTCTCATTTTTCTCTTTCTCTTTCTCTTTCTCTTGTGGCTACTTTTTGTTATAAAGAAGTTTTAGAAAGATAATTTTACAATAAATCACACAAATAAATCCAAAATACTCCTTTTTTCTTTGTAACTTACCAAGCCCTAGGTTGCACTCTAATAGAAAAATATCCAAAAAAATAGGTGATTTGCAGCCTTGAGAGTGACTTTATTGAAAACCCTAATTTCCTAATAAATCAATTATTTATGCTTTAATTTCTCTAAAAATTGGATTGTAGCATCCTCTAATATGTCTCCAAAAACTCACAAAAATAAGGAACCAATTCGTCAATATGTGGGAGATATGTGCTTTTCAAATAAATTTGGAAGAAACCCCAATTTTGTAATAACTCGCTCAATTCTACTTCAATTCTTTTGAAATCTAGACTGTAGCTTCTTAGAAATGTCCTTAAAGACCCTTTAAAAATTAGACAAAAATTCATCGAAATATGGGAGATATGGGTTTCACAAAATGACCTCTAAAATTGAAAAAAATGCCTTGTCATAACGATGCCAACATCATGCTCTGATACCACTTGTAATGAAATAAATTTCACAATAGAAGAATATAATATGAAATATGCTGCAAATACTTGATAATAACTGAGAATAACAAGCCACTTCGAGGGGGAAAACCTCCAATTATCTCCAATGAGAACACAATTCACAATATGATGATGAAATAAGACTCACAACCTCCTATATATACCTATTTATGCCTGGGATATCACCTAGGCCGACTTAGATAACCCTATATAAGCCCTAGGTTGACCTAACTAACTAAATAATAATATAATAATTATAATATGACTTAATTAAGAGTTAATAGCCACAATTCGACTACTCATAACCCGATACACACTATAGGGGTAAGGGCATAAGAATGTCAAGATGACAAAATTGCATTAAGAGTTTCCACGATATGTAAAATACAAGTTAGGTAGTGAGTTTATATAGAATGAAGGAGAAGATGGAGGTGGAAAATCCAGCCAATAGGAATTAACCACCAAAAGTGGAGAATGCCACCAAAAGTAGAAAGTGTTCCACCCTTTAAAGGGACACCACATTACTTGTCTCCTAATTATTAAATATTCAACTCACTTTATTATCCTAAGCAATATTAATAAATGTGTAGGAAAAACCTATAACTAAGGGACTAGGAAAATAAAAACCTACACTAACACCCCCCCTTAAGCATAACTGAGGAGGATGTAAAAGATGATGGGTCCTAGTAAATGATGCCATGTTAAGTACCCATGTACATATCAAATTTCTCCCCAAGTAAGAAGAAACCCCTCCTACACAAATAGAGAGAGAACACCTCCTTAGAATAGAGGGATAAGAGAATGACTAAGTAGCCCCTCCAAAGAGGACACCAACTGCACCTCAAGAAAAGCTTGTAAATGAAGGAACTTGCTCTTAGTGAAGGGTTTGGTGAAGATTTTTGTAGTCTGGTCTAGTGTTGGACAATACTTGAGATCAATGATCTTTCCATGAACCAAATCCCAAATGTAGTGCATGTGGATCTCAATGTGCTTGGTCTAAATATGGTGGATTAGATTGCGAGAGATCCGAATCACACTTTGATTGTCACAATAGATGACTATGGGATTCTCAAAGGGAATGCCAAACTCAGTAAGAATGTTTTGAAGCTAAATGGCCTTAGTAGTAGCATTAACCACTCTTGGATACTCAACCTTTATAGATGAAAGAGAAATAGTAGACTACTTCTTGCTTGACCAACAAACAAGACCAAAACCAAGGGAGAAGCAATACCCTAAAGTAGACTTGTGATGTTGAGAATTGCCTACCCAATCTGAGTTTGTGTGTCCCACCAAGTCAAAATCCACACCCACAATATAGTGAATCCCATAAATATGAGTACCCTTGACGTAGTGAATAATCCACTTAAATGCTTTCTAGTACAACTCATGTGGCTCTTACATGAATTGAGAGACCATACCTAGAGAATATAAAATTTTGAGGCTCATATGAGTCAAATAGATGAGACTACCAACAATATGTCAATACAACGTGCCATCCATCAATGGTGAAGAAATATTAGCCTCAAGTTTGACCCCTAACAAGAATGGAGTCAACACAGGGTTACAATCAACCATGAAACCTCTGGAGCATATGAAGTGTATACTTAGGTTGTGCAAGAGAGGTACCCAAGGAAGACTGAGTGATCTTTATCCCCGAGAAGTAATGTATTAAGACCAAGTCTAACATCAAAAACTAATCATGAAGGGAAATTTTCACTACTCGAATGGTGGATGAATGAATTCATGTGATCAACAAGTCATTGACATAGAGAACCAAAAGGTGTGAGTATCATCCCACTACATAATGTAGAATTTAGGATCAGAATGACATTGAGTGAACCCAAATTTTAGAAGGAAGGAGTCTATCTTGGCATACCAAGCCTAAGGGGCCTATTTGAGGCCATATAGAGACTTCCTAAGATGATACACAAGTGAAGGATCCTGAATGAACCCTTGTGGTTGCTCCATGTATATCTCCTCCTAAAGATCACCATGAAGAAGATCACTCTAAACATCCATCTGATGAACTTACCATCTATGTGTTGTAGTGATATCAAGGACAAGTTGGATGGAAAACATTTTGTTGACTAGTGCAAAATTCTCATAGTAACTTTAATCTTGGGAACTTGGGAGAATCCTTTGGCAACCAAGTGATCCTTATGCTTGTCAACTGACCCATCTGTTGCAATTTTTTTTTGATAGACCCACTTCCATCAAACAAGTTTCCTTCTCTTAGGAAATGGGACAAGATCCCAAGTGTGGTTCCTCTCCAAGGAACTAAACTCTTCTTGCATCACTATATCCCACTCAAGGGCACCAAAAGCTTCCTAAAATGACTAGATTGAAAGCTATAACAAGGAAGACATGTGGAGTGTCCTAAAAATATGATCTTGTTCTCCTATGATTTGAAGGATCCCTTGCCCAATCCCCTACTGATTACACTGTTTGTCGAGCCCAAAGAGGCCATGCAACTAAAGGAGGAGAGTCAGGAGGAGAATCAACATCCTCTAAAGGTGGGTTTTATGGACCCTCATCATCACTATCATAATTTGAAGTGGAGCAAGTAGAATCCTCATCACAGTTAGAAGGATTGTGATCCTCTAAAGAAATATCATCATGATGCAAGGACCCCAATTTTATGGTGGCAAGAGAAGTGTCGAGAGAAGAACTAGGAATCTCCTTAAAATGAACACTCCTCTCAATGAAAAATTCATGTGTGGTAGGATAGAGAAGAATGTATCCTTTGACATCATTTGGGTAACCAAAAAATATGTAAGTCTTTTTTTGTGGATTCATAGCTTTGAATTTCTTTGCTAGAATGTGGGCCCATGTACTAGAGTCAAACACTCAAAAGTTCTTAACTGAGGGAATCCAAATGGTCCAAGCTTGAAAAGGAGTTACCCCTTCACAAATTTGTGAGGAGCAGAACTCTGGATATAACACACACAGTTAATGGCTTTTGCCCCAAAAAGGTGATGCCAAAGACTTGGAGTGAATTATATAATTGGTCATCTCTTTCAAGGACCAATTATTTTGTTTTTCAACTCCATTTTACTGAGGACTATAGGGAACTATATGCTGCAAATCAATGCCTTCTACTGCACAAACATGTGGTTGAAATATTCCCCCAATTATCTGTATGCAGAACTTTGATGAATTTCCCAGTTTGTTTCTCTACAAAAGCCTTAGACTCCAAGAATGAATCAAAGACTTCAGACTTCTGTTTAAGAAAATATACAAATGTGTACCTAGAAAAATCATCAATGGATGTCAAAACATACAGGGCTCTATTGAAATATGGTTGTGGAAATGGCCCTCCCAAATCACTATGTACCAACTCCATAAGATGTGTCTCTCCAAGCTTTGCCTTTGTTAGATGATGAATAACTAAATTTGTAATGTTAGAGTCTTGTGCTCTTTATGTCTCATTTTTCGATAATTTATTCATTCCAAATGTTAATTAAAAATTTATAAAGTTTTGTCATAGGGCCAATGGATGCAATCATAAGGAATAATCAAATCCAACTTAATAACTAAGAGAGCATCTTGCGTAGTTTTTTGTGTCCACTTAGTAGACTCCCATACAAGAATTGGTTTGTCCACTATAAACTAGCCATCCAATAGCGTATTTTTGTGTATCAAAACTTTCTAGTTAATATGTTTTATTATTTTAGCCAAGGCTTTGGTAATGACCTTGTAATTGAGGTACTAAGAAAATTAATGGGTAGACAACCATTAATTTATATCATATTTTTTTATCTTTAGGAATGAGTTTGATCTAGGCTTGGTTAATTACAAGCCCTAATAAAATAATTTTAATACCTTCTAGGTTGAGAAAGTAGAGTCTTCCTAAATGTAGGGCCAAGAGCCCTATAGAAATCAATTGGGAGATCATCTAATCCGTGACTCTCTTCCACAATCATGTTATACATTACCTCATAAATTTATTCCATTGAAGGATGTTAGTAAAGAAAATGACTATACTTGGGATCAATCTTGTGAGGGATTCAACCAACAATTCTCTCCTCTAGAATGGGGATAATAGACTCATTAGCTAATGTGTATAGGTGTTTTTACCAAGCCTAAAGTGAAAAAACAAAATAAATGCAAACAAGGAAAACACAAACAACACGTCAGGATTAGGACTAAGTTGAACTTGAACAAAATACAAGAAAAGGAATGATATACCTTGTCCAAGTTGATTGGTTGGTTGGCCTTGTTGATTGTTCAATTTTGTGTGCTCCTAGATCAATATCGACAACATAACAACTTGTAAATAATTGATTTGGATGAAAGAAGATGGTGGATTGAGTGCAAGATGATGGATGGAGATGAATGGCTTGAGAGATTGATATGGTGAGAGCTTGGATGTGTTCTCTGTGGTTAGGGTTTTGCAAAATGGCTAAGTGTTAGCCATTTAGCCAAGGAGAGATGAATGAATGGTCTAGATTCATTCTTGGCCAAGGACAAGAGATCAAGGGTGGAGATCAAAGTTTGACCAAAAGGAATTAAAAATTCCTTTTTAATGTGTATGGGGTAGACAAAAGGAATAAAATATTCCTTGGGAAACCTTGGGTGAATAAATGGAATTTTAAATTCCATTAGAAAGTGCATGGGGATTGTAAATGGAATTAAAAATTCTATTAAGGGTGTTGGAGGAATAAAATGGAATTAAAAATTCCATTGAGATGTGGGAAGAGTTGACTAAAGGGGGCCTAATTAGACTAGTTGATGAAGGATTAAAAGAGGGTTAGGTGGCTAATGATGATTAGAATCCAACTTGCAAAAGTTGGAGGATGTGACACCTCCTAATCATGGATTAGGAATGTGCACATCCCTAATGATTGCATTAGGAGATGAATTAGGATTAAGTGTGGATGGGACAAAAGCAAATTAAATAAATGGGTTATTTATTTAATTCTTTGGAAGAAAGAGATAAAGGGGTAAGGTAATTATTCAACTAAATACCTTAGGGATTTAGAGGACTTTAAGGATGTTAATTAAATAATAGTAAAATTATTTAAATAATGTGTATAAAAGGATATTTAGACAAAAAAAGATAAATTTGACTTGGTCAAATTTAGGTATCTACATTTTTCCCCTCTTTGAGATGGTGTTACGAAGTAGCATCATTTCAAAAAATATTAAAAGATAGCACCAAGAAGAAGATGGTTAGATTGGGGAAGATGCCCCAGTCATCCAAAGGAGTGACTAGGAGGAAAGATGATGGGAGTGAAGATGAAGATTAGGGATTGAGGATGATGTCCCTTTGAGAGGACATGCGGGTTCAAGAGAACACGGTTGTGCTCTCGAAATGGATGAGAGGATGCAAGAGTAGATGGGGAAGATGAGACAAAATGATGGATAAGATGGGATGATAAGCAATAAGAGATTGGGAAAGAAGATGAGAAGAAAGAAAACACAAATGGATTCAAGGAAAAATATGATGTTGCCCTAGTCAAGCTACAAGCCAGGATGGACTGATGATGGATCGAGTGTTGTGGATGAGGGAATGACATATCCCAAAAAAACACAAGGATAGGGAAGGATACATCCCGATGATGATGATGATGACAGTGTTGTTGATGAGGGAAGGATACATCCCAAAAAAACACAAAAGGATAGGGAAGGATACATCCTGATGATGATGATGAGAGTGTTGTTGACGAGGAAATGATACATCCCAAAACAACACAAAATGATAGGGAAGGATACATCTCGATGATGATGATGATGATGATTGGGTCAAGGATTGTAGTAAGGCTAGGAACAAGACCAAGGATGTGATAAGATGATTTGTGATAGATTGAATGGATAAGGATTGGATGGAGATGCAAGATTGTTAAAAGGAATGAAGATGATGCAGGGAAAGATGCTTAGAATAACACATCTATATTATCCTAAGAAGATGGATGAAAAGATGCTTAAAATAACAAATCTCTATTATCCTAAGCAGATTGAAAAGATGATGAAATGATGAGGATGATGGAAGTAGAGGGATGGAAATGGATAGGATATATAGATGAAGGAGAGTGATGAAGGATGGAAGGTTTAGGGTGAATGGGTAGGGGGACTTGGATAGATGAAAGGATGGGATATGAGGAGATAATGGATAGTAACCAAATCCAGAAATTTAATTGTTATGTGTTACACAGCCATGTAATAAGAACTTAGTTTGATATAGCATGAGATACTATGCACCAAGGTATGAGGAACCAAGGTGAAATTGTAACACATGCATAAGATTGACACAACAAACAAAAGGTTAGTCCAACATCCCAAAGTCAAGGGGGCTTTGGTTGGGCTTGATGTTGGGATAACCACAAGCATAAAGGATGCCCCAGCGTAACACAATACCACAAGGATCTTGGTGGGTACTACACGAGACAAACAAGAAGACATAAGAAGATAAAAAGATCAAGATGCACCCCTATGTTGACCTATAAAAGCGCACCATGATATGAGGGATCATGGCGACCCTGGAAAGGTATAATAGGAAGCTCCAATGATAAAAAAAAATGTCAAAATAATTAAAAGATCACAATCAAATTCAATTGTCCTTTGCCATAGGATCAAAAAGATGGATGGAATTGACGTGGTTTGTTAGGAAGGATGCATCTTGTTGAGACCAAATATGGAGACTAAACTAAAAGATCAACATGACACATGATATCTGAAATCGATTGAGCCTCATGATACTAATGAGGTTTGTTTGTGAGTACCGGCTAGGATAGGGATGCAATTGAAAGCACAACAAGATGAAAAGGCACAAGACGGACACACCCTAAAGACCTAGGGGATCCGGGGTTGATCAAAGATCAATCTTTCCTACGTTAAAGTGTAGAGCCCTCATAGTTCAACCAAAGACTGACGATTGACCATGGATAAAAGTGGAAAGAGGATGATGTAGACCATGATGGATAACAAAGACCAAATGGAAAAATTCCATGGGGGTGGATCAAATGATCGACCTTGCCTACGTAAAAGCACAGGGGCAATGTAGTTTGACACAAGGCCAAAGATAAACAATGGATAAGGGATGATGAGATGACGATGGTAAACAAATACAATGATGGAACTAATATGATTATACAAGATAGACTCAGTGGATAGGATGATGGATATGCATAAGATATGGGTTAATGTGAAGCTTAGGGATGGGATAGTTATCCAAATCATCAAAAGATGAATGGGGAGGATGTTACGATGGATAGATAAGCGATGCAAAGTAATAGGATATGAGACAGATGTGAGCAATAGATAGAAGTGATGATAGTGAGATGAATGGCATTGGATTGCATGGGTGTAGCCTATAGCTAGATACCAATGACAAGGGATTATGAGATGGAAGGAAAAATAGAGGTAAATGGATGGATTGATAAAGATGGGGAGATAGAAAGATGCACGAATGGAGGGATAGAGGGATAAGGATTTGGAAAGATGGAATGGGTTACTGGATGGGTAAATGGATGGGGAGATAAGGATGAAAAGATGGAAAAGGACTAGTGGATGGGTGGATAGGAAGAGAAGGATTTGGAAGATGGAAGGGATTACTAGGGTGGATGGATGGATGATGTCGCCAAGGACTATTTCACAAGGAAGGAGATGCCCCCACTCTAGATATGTCATGTGTGGTGAGGCAAGAGGCATGGTAGATAGTAGGAGGGGTAAATAAGGGATGGAGATGGATTGTGGTAGGAGGGGTGGACAAAGGAAGACAAATGGATGTGGATAGGATGCATGGATAAGGAAGGTGAATGGGGGGGATAAGGGATATTGCAGCACATGGATAAGGGGAATGTATGCCAAGATATGTCCAAAGCATGCATATATATGTGCTATCTTGATCAAGACCACAAAGAATATGGAGGGACTAGATACAAATGGGATATGATGGGTAGGATGTGGAAGACAAGTGGATGTAGGAGATGGAGGAAGGGGATGCGTAACATGAAGCTGCCCCCAAGTGTGGAAGATAGGTGGATGTAGGAGATGAAGGAAGGGGAATCTACACATGATGCCTGTTTTCTAGGTTTTCATCATGGTACTTATCCAAGGTGCTTGTTTACCAAGTTTTCACCATTGGACAAATTATTTCTCTTTACTATTTTTTTGTTGTTTTGTTTTTTTTTTGAATTTTTTGATAGAAACGCGGATGGAGATAGATAAGGATAGGGATTTGGATATGTGGATTTAGAAGATAATTGATAGGGATATGGATGAAGGACTCAAGCATCGAGTTCCATACAAGGCAATAAGATCCCATGTTTGAAGCTACTATTCGAATGTTGGTACAACCTTCTTAGAATGGATAAATTATGCAAGAGGATGGATTAAAGGTGTTTTATGGGGGAGATATGGGGGATAGTGGATGGGATGTTGGAAAGTGTATGGATGGAATGATGGAGTGGATGTGTGATGGGGGAATGTGTTCAGAACCAGCATTGGCACATGTGGTAGGGGATGTGAAAGGATATAGGGATGAATGGATGGAGAGTGTGGAGATAATGGAGGAGTTGGGATAGTGAGATTTTGGGACATAGGGACCAAAAATAGATTTAGGAGATGGAGGATACGAATGATTTATAGTTAGATTAGCAACTTTGGATGTCGTTATGGATTTTTTATTTGAAAGCACTACATCTTTTCTCTTGGAAATCCACATAGTTTTGATTTTTGCTTTGGTGGGACTTTGTGGCCTTTTGGATGGATTTAGATTTTGGATTGTATTTTTTATTTTCGTCAACATTTATTTTTAAGGGGACATGAGGAGCTTTAGATTCATGTGGATGTTTGGATTTATGCATTTTTTCTTTGGCATCCAAAGTGTTTTTAATAGCAATGGGATGGGTATGAGGCGATGGATGATGTGGAGAAGACGTGGATGGAGTGATAGAGGTAGGATTTTGATGATGATGTGTGGATGGAGGATGTGAGATAGCATACATGGAGGGGTGCCTTTTCTGGTCCTGATTAGGGATTATGAGTTTAGGCTTTTTATGAGATGTGCTAGGGATAGGGGATGGATGGATGAAAGGATAAATAGGATGAGATTGAGGGGGTGATGTTGGGATATAAGGGCAAAAAATGGACTCTATATATGGAGGATGTGTGATGGTGAATGGAGGGATATAAGGACCCAAAATAGATGTAGTAGATGGAGGATGATCGATAGTGAATGGCGGGACATAAAGACCCAAAATGGATTTAGAGGATGAAGGAGGAAGATGGATGGTTGTTTTGAGGTAATATGATGGAGGAGGCGGGATGGTGACAAAGGGTTTGGTGGAGTGATGGGAAGTGCCTCTCATTCCTTTGGAAGAGGTTCACTTAGGATGTATGGAGGTTGTTCCAACATTTTTGGAGTGTGAGTCTTGGGAGATATATCCAAGACCTTATGCACCTAGATATTCTTTGATCTGTATGGGCTCTAAAGTACCTTTCTCATGAAGTCCTAAACATTTTCCTTGATAGTTCATGTTTTGGACCATTCAATCTATGGTAGGATGATTATTCTTTTGGAAGCATGATGCGAGTCCATTAGTAGGTGGAGGAGGATAGGTGGTGCATATGCTTTGTTTTTCTTCTGCAAGAAGACCACCATGGATGAGTGTAATGTTACCAAGGTGATATAAAAGTGGTGTTGGGGTGACAGGGCTAGGCGACAATGGACGATCATGTGATGGAGATGAGGGGATAATAACATCCTAATTTGGAGGAGGTGATAAGGGATCAAGTGGTATGACAAGATCTGGATTTGTGGCATTGGGTGATAAGGACTCATGAGATGAAGTGATTGGGCCTTGAGTGCAATGGGGATCATGAGATGGAGCAGATGAGATAGTGTGATCTTGAGGTGGAGTAGATATGATGGTCAGATCAAGATGCAATGGAATGGATGGGAGACTATGATCTTGGGGTGGAGCAAATAGAATGGCAGGATCTTGATTTGGAGGAGGGGATATGTTTGTATGCTTTGGGTCAAGCTCTTGGCATGACTCATATTGTGTGGGAGACATGGTGGGGGAGGAGTGTTGGAGGGTCTCCTCAAGTGGGGGAGATGGAAGGATGGAGGATTCATGAAGATCACAAGGTTGGAGTTTGGTGATACTAGAACTAGGAGGAGTGGATTGGATATTGCTTTCTTCACTAGTTTCAGTGGCTCTAGGAGTAGAAGATGAGGATTCAGTGGATTCGACAGTTTGGATGGTGCTAGGAGTGATAATAGGGGTGATAGACATAGGATGGGGAAGAGCCTCATCACTAATGATTGTACATGATAGAGTGGGATGGTATGGTTCCACAACATCAAGATGTGGATTTGGGGATATCTCCTTTGTCATGAGTCCTTGGATGACATATGGAATGAGATCTTTGGGAATTATAGGGTCAGGTAGGGAGATCGGAATGAATGGAGGATTATGGATGGATGGAGGACTGGTATTAGGGATTGGTGGATTAGGATTAGGGGGAGGATTAAGGTATGATGAATTGGAAGGTGGATTAAAATATAATGCAATGAAGGAGGGAGTGACATGGGAGGATGTGGATGGTGAAGCAAGATGGGAATATGTGGACGCTAGATTAGGATGGGAAGACTGGGATGATGGATTAAGGTAGGAATATGTGGATGTTTGATTAGGATGAAAAGGTTGGGATGGTGGATTATCATAGGAAAATTGGGAGGATGGATTAGGATAAGAGGTAGTGGGTAGCAGATTAGTATAGGAGGACATGGATGGAGGATTAGGATGGGAAGATTGGGATGGTGGACTATAGTAGGAATATTGGGATGGTTGATGATGATAAGGATAGGAGTATGGGGATGGTGGATTAGGATAGGAGAGAGATATAGAGGGAGGACATGATGAATATGTGGATGGTGAGGATACTAGATATCCCTTGTCAAGGGTAGCATAAGGACTGTTATTAGATGCAAATGAAGGCATTAGGGGATAGTTTAAAGGAGTGATTGGATTTTGGGAGGTTGTCGAAAGAAGCTTGCTAGTAATGAAAACATCAAGGGGATCTATACTATACTCATCTTGATCAACAAGACTTTCACTATCGTCATCAACACAATTGGGATTCCCCTTAAATACTATTGTTGGTTCCACTGATGAATGATAAGGATTCATGATGTTTGATTGGATGGATTTAGATTGAAAAGATGGGGATAAATGATCAGAAGGAAAGAACAAATGAAATAGGATGGATCATAAGAGAATGATAGAAGAGATCTTAAGATTTGTTTCAATATCATAAGATCTTGGACGTGGATGGACTAAAAACTTAGATCGGGATTGAGGTTAAGCTCAAATTGGGATTGGTTAAAAGCTCATATTCAGATGAGGGAATTAAAGCTCAGACTAGGATGATTGGATTGAAGTTGAGATTAGGGTGATTGGAGGATGTGATTCGATGTGATAGGAGAGATGAGACGAGATTGGATGATTGATCAGATAGGAAGATGAAATGGATTCTAAACCTAGTTCAAAGATATGACTTAGATGACATACGGTGCTGATGATCAGATTGATTGCAAACGGGATGGTTACAACTCTGAATCTACCTCAGGATAGAAATAGACTGATTGGGTCATAATGATGATTAAGTGACTTAGGATGGATGACAATTTTGAGAAGGTGCAAATGATGACAATCAGGATCAAACACCTAAGCCAACTTGGATAAAAACTTCAAAAACATACAAATTTGATGAAGGGGACAACTGACAAAATTGGAAGGTGAAAGCAGAATCACCTCTGTTTGGGTGAATTTGCTCAGGAGCAAGTTTGGTCGAGGAAGCATTTTTGGTCGTTTGGAGGAGTGACTTTGGTTGAAGAAGCAAATTTCGTCATTCGTAGGAGCGAATTTGGTCAAAGAAGCGGATTTGGTCATCCGTAGGAGTGAATTTGGTTGAAGAAGTGGATTTGGTCGTCCGTAGGAGTGAATTTGGTCGAAGAAGTGGGTTTGGTCATGTTGGAACTGTGAAATTTTGGCAATTTCATTCACCCTTCATGATTATTAGTCTCCTAAAAGGTTCATAATACAGACATAAAAAATCCTCACATAGCATCTTTTACCTAAATCCAATTTAAATTTTGTCATAAAGCCCCATAAAATTCATATGGCATTAAATCTTTAACATATGAAAATATCGGCATAAGTTGATGCAGGTCTCATCAATGATAATATACACATCCTCAGTATATCGACAAGACATCAAAAGGGTCACATTGATAAAACTATATACCAAAAGAATGCGGTTTGTATTTCTTATCGGCAAGAAAAAAGGTGTTGGCGTGACGATGTAAGGTCATATCGAGCTAGGTTACCTTTTGTCGATTGGAGAAAGGTGAAGTCTATCAGAGAGACTTTGGACGTCGGAGAGAGATTTCAAAACACTGCCCAAAGTGCTACTGGTCTTACTGATAAAGCATAGGGAGGATTCACTCGGTAAGACAAATGATGTCAGGGAGAGCTCATAAAGACTTACTGACCCCTCGGGTTACATCGAAAAAAATAAGCATGCGGAGATAAAGGGTGTCGAGAAGATGATATGCGTTGTCTTGCTGAAGAAGAGGTGTATCGGTGAGACATGTCACCGTGGGGAGATCTAGGAGACATCATGGCGAATATTTTTTTCTGTCGGCAAAACAATATCTTGGTCTTGGCGACATAAGTTAACAAAGCAAACATCTCGGTAAGACGAAAAGCTTTTGGAGTAAGGTGAAGAACCGTTGGCCCGATTTATTAAGTCTGGGTGATATTTGCTTTGGTGAAAGTCATGGCGATATAAAAGGCAAAAGGAAAGAAACTATTGGGGAGACTTGTGATGTCGGAGAAACTGTAAGACGTCTTAGTGGATGGGTGAACGTTGAACAGGCGGATCAGCCATAGATTTGAAATGTCTTGCCGATATGAGCTCTGGTGTGACAATGAGAATTTCAAAAATTTTGCAGCATTCATGTCTCAGTAAAGACATTAATGGTGCCACGTAGAAGATTTTGTATATCAGGGTATGCTCAATTGAAATCATTGTCTCACAGAATTCAAAGTGAAGGAGAGCACGGGAATCAGCAGAGGAATTAAGGCATTCACGTGGCTTGAATTTGCAGGAAAGTTACAGTGAGTTTCTCGTCCTCTCAGAACTCGTAAAAAATTGAATTATAGAAGGCACTGGTTTAGAAAAACTAAAGGGAAGAAAACCCGGGGAGGGTAGCCAATCAAAATAAAAAAAGCAAAAGACCGAATTGTAACCAGAGGGTACTGAAAGGAAGCTAAATCAAGACCTCATAGACCAGTTACCTGGTTTTGGACCTAAAGCTAGGTGTTCTGCACAACTCAAAGCGAAAGTTGACAAATTGGATGACAAATGCAAATTTATAGGGGATGTTTGGACTCCGATTAGAGGCTATGAGTTATTCAATTTCCATTATCATAGGAGAAATCGCTTTGAGCCAGTATGCAATCCATGGAGGCTCAATTTAGGGAAATTGGTGTGCCCTAATGTTTTTATTGACGCCGAACTGGTAAAATTGCTGGCTGGGCATTATGACTCAAAAAATAAAGCTATATGTGATTTGTCAGGGAATCCGTTAATACATGTATCTGAGAATGCAATTGCCGAGGTTTTCAGGATGGAGAGAATATTCAGTGAGAAATTAATAAGTGAGATTCTCGATAGTGAGTTCATAAGGATGGAAACCATTTATAAAGGGTGGAGGTTACCTCTGCACAAAATTAGGTGTCGTGGCAAACCTACTCCAATGGAAGACAATGAGGGGCCACCCTTTCATGTAGATCTCTTCGAACCTTACCTGAAATATACTTACTATTCAGTGGGACAAGTATTAGGGATGGAGGTACCTGAGCATATGGCGGTTGTGCCCATGGTGATTGCTGCAAACATTCAGTATCACAACTCCAGATCATTTGATTATGCTGCACATGTTTTTAACGAGCTGGATGTAGGTTTGATGGCGATAAAGAATGGTGCTTCTGTTCTCCATCTCAGGAATTACTCACTGCTGATGCACTTAGTGTTGTATTTTGGACAAGAGTTAGGTTTATGGCCAAGGAGCTGAGGATTTCACAATTCGACAAGGAAGGTAGGCCATTGCCTTTTCAATTATGGACTGCTGTTTGGGATAGCAGGTTTGCCAATTCAAATTTCTTGCATTTTGAAGAATTCTTTGTGAAACCCTTGTATAGATTTTTCAACCATCCCTGTGATTATTCTTTATCTAAAGAAGTAAAAAGGTTTCTTAGGCCTAGAGATTATAATGGACCAATTAACCACAACTGGGGGGATTGGTATTTCTTAGAGAATGCCACAATGATTAGGGTTTATGGTTTTGAGGATACACCCTTCATTCTACCCAAAACTATCCCGAATAGAATTGCATACCTAGAAATTGTTAGGCAAATGGATTACTCCAGTGTAATGAACTTAAGTTCATATGGGAAACAAGCCTTTATGCCAAGTACATTGTGTTTTAGTGATTTTACTGTATTAGCCAAGGAAGGTTACAATATGATTTTGGATAAACTATTGCACTACAACATGAGAAGAGCACTAGTAAGAAAGACCTTTGATCCAAAAGGGTATATCCACTATGCCAGGAAAAAAATAAAATTTGGAGGGTACCATCATGTGCCCTATAAATCTGATGACATAATCAGAAACCTAGAGGCAGAGGAAGCTAAAATTGTGATTGAGAAATATGATCAGGAGTTGGTGGATGCTGAGTTGTTATCATCCATTAAAGGGATATCAGAAGTGGACAGGCCACAAAGCTCATCTAGGAAGGTATCAAGAATGAAGACTCAGGACTATACCTATGTTTCCAGAGAAACAGATGTTGAGGAAACCATGGATGTAGATACAAGACATGAAGACTATAGGTCTTTTATATCAAATGATGAATTTATAAAGACCTCAGAGTTTAAGACATTTTTGTATAAGCAAAAAGGGAAAGAGATAAGGGGACAGGTTGACAGTGTCACTCCAAGAAATTAAGATCAACTGTTAAAAAGCTTAAAGTATGAGGTAGACAAAGAGATGATTAACATGACCCTTGAAAAAGGAAGGGAGATGCTAGAAAAGGTAGGTGTTATGATTTTTCCAAGTTTGGATTTGAATTCTGCATTGGTTTTTGACAGTTTCTTAAAAGATAACAATGCTACCCACAAGCTCAGCATAGAGAAGGTGACATAAGTATACACAAGGTCAAGATACAATCCTGATGATGAAACATTGATGATTTGGGCCTTGTATCCTCCTCACAAGAAATCAATTATTATTGATACTGAGAAGGCATTCAGACATGTCATGACCCTGAAGGTTGGGGAGGTTGGTCCTGTTGCAATTGAAAACATTGGGATAAATATAGCCAAGTTGAATAAAACCCAAATCCAAGCATTGATCAGAGAGAGGGAGATGTATAAAACCAATAATGAGAGGATGTTGAGAGAGAATGAACGCCTAAAAGACCTAGTAGGTGCTGTAACAAAGCCAACAAAGATGCTCACCCAAGGTGAGAGTTCACAAAAAAAGGGCCATTGGGAAGGATCAACTGCATACTCTCAAGGGAAAATGGATGCACTGGCTGCAATAATCAAAAGAAGGCAGGCTATTTTAACCACTTGGTTAAATAAACTCTGGGGAAAACACTCATAGTATGTGGATGCAATAAAGGAGCATAGGAGAGTGGATAGCAGAATCCAGGAAAAAATCGAGGAATTAGAGCAAAAGGATAATCCTAGTCGTACAAATATTGAAAATGCTAATTTTATCATGGATAGGCATAGGGATTTCTTTGAGGAGTTACAAGGAGATGTGCAGGGATTGACAAAGGCAACCGAAGACAGATTGACCAAGTAATGTGATGATGAAGGGAAATTGAAAGAAGTGACTGCGTGGAAAAGTGAGTGCGAAACAATACTCCAAGGGATGTTGAAGACATCCACTATGGAGGATGTGACATTGGATGAAGCATGTGAGCAGAATGAGCGAATGATAATGATGGAGATTGTGACCCGTGATGCGTTGGGAGTGCTGACACTCATGAGCGCCAGGATTATACAGAGCATATGTCTGCAGTCCATTTGTAGCTTAACAAAAATTAGTTAAATCATGAATTTTTTAAACTTTTTATGCTTTAAACCTTTTCAAAAAGGCACGTCCTTTTGCAAACTGATGTATAAATATCCATTGTTGGATAAGTTGATGGTAGTAGAAGATAGAATTAGAATAGGATAGATTGCTGTAGGCATTATATTTTCAGAAATGATGACATTCGAGGAGGCCATGTTGCATGTATGAATTTCAAGGAAGATAATGAAAAACTGTTAATTTGGTGATTTCATCTTGGCATCAATTGTTTGTTGGATTCTTGTGATTATCTGATTGTCTCCAATCTTATATTTTTTGATTGTTTAAATTGAAGTATCAAATATATGTTCAATTTATCAATACACATTGGCTATTTATGTGTGATTTGGTTCATTGGATTCTTTAAAGAAGAATTAAAATTCCTTTAAATCAATTACAATAATCTAGGAATGTCATTTGGATCAGTAAGAAGAATCAAATAGTTAGATTTGATATTCTGCCTCAAGAAGGGTTTATCAAGTACATTCTTGCATGTTTATACCAGTTGTAAACTTATAGTTATATGCCAAACAATTAGAGAACCTGCTAGATAGAAACCACTCATTAAAGGCTTTCATTTGACTCCGTTTTTACCCAATAAGGCACTGGTCTCCCTTATCTACATTACATTAGTTTTATTCATTTCATTTGACATCTCTTAATTGAACATATTAATTCATATACCTTGATATTGCATATACAATTCATACCAAAGTAGGATCATGTCTCTCCACTTTTAAATTGCCATTTGTGGATAGTTAGATCAAGTAGGAAACATAAAATTCAAAATCTGTACTGTTCATATAGGTGCACCCGCCTAGGTCTAGTAGAGCCTTAAGAGTAGAGGGTTCAACCATACTGGTTGGCCTTGTTAGTTGACCAATAATGTAGTGAGAGTTTAGCAACCTCCCGTTGTTCATTCAACCAATATTTTTGAGACCCAACAGGTCATCCGTACAAGCGACTTTAGTTGAAGAAGTGGGTTTGGTCGTCCCAATGGGCGTGCCAAAAATGTGTGCAGGTGTTTTTACCAAGCCTAAAGTTTAAAACCAAAATAAATGCAAAAAAAAACCAAAAACAACACCTCAAGATTAGGACTAAGTTGAACTTGAACAAAATACAAGAAAAGGAATGATATTACCTTGTCCAAGTTGATTGGTTAGTTGGCCTTGTTGATTGTTCGATTTTGTGTGCTCCTAGATCGATTTTGGCAACATAACAACTTGTAAATACTTGATTTGGATGCAAGAAGATGGTGGATTGAGTGAAAGATGATGGATGGAGATGAATGGCTTGAGAGATTGAGATGGTGAGAGCTTGGATGTGTTCTATGTGGTTATGGTTTTCCAAAATGGCTAAGTGTTAGCCATTTAGCCAAGGAGAGATGAATGAATGGTCTAGATTAATTCTTGGCCAAGGACAAGAGATCAAGGGTGGAGATCAAAGTTTGACCAAAAAGAATTAAAAATTCCATTTTAATGTGCATGGGGAAGACAAAAGGAATTAAATATTCCTTGGGAAACCTTGGGTGAATAAGTGGAATTTAAAATTCCATTGGAAAGTACATGGGGATTGTAAATGGAATTAAAAATTCCATTAAGGGTGTTGGAAGAGTAAAATGGAATTAAAAATTCCATTGGGATGTGGGAAGAGTTGACTAAAGGGGGGCTGATTAGACTAGTTGATGAAGGATTAGAAGAGGGTTAGGTGGCTAATGATGATTAGAAACCAACTTACAAAATTTGGAGGATGTGACGCCTCCTAATCATGGATTAGGAATGTTCACATCCTTAATGATTGGATTAGGAGATGAATTAGGTTTAAGTGTGGATGGGACATAAATGGAATTCAAAAAATGGGTTATTTATTTAATTCCTTGGAAGAAAGGGATAAAGGGGTAAGGTATTTAATTATTCAACTAAATACCTTAGGGATTTAGAGGACTTTAAAGATGCTAATTAAATAATAGTAACATTATTTAACTAATGTGTATAAAAGGATATTTAGACGAAAAAAGATAAATTTGACTAAATGTAAGTGGTAAAATTTAGGTATCTATAGCTAGATTATTAGTGAATAACCATTTGAATTACTCAAAAAATTCATGATCATGTCATGGATAGAATGTGAAGAATCATCAATAGATCTAATGATTGAAATGTTCTCTATTGTATGTTTATGTTGTAGAAAATAAAAGAATAATTTTGATCCCTTATCCCCATATTCAAAACAATAAATATGTGTTCACATTTGAGCATCTATACCCTTATACACAACCAAAATTTGAAGATTTTTTTTCATGTGGACAGCTAATTGGTAAAAATTAGTGATAAGGGGTTATTGTCTAAAAGCATTCACCCATGATCAAATTATCTTGTGAGTGAATTTTATAGTCTTCAAGAAAGTTTAACAAAGATCTTCTACCATAGTTCCAAATAAATAAGGTACAAAAATTGATGGCTCTCTCCCAAAACCTAATGTATCTACCTTATTAGGGTTTAGGCTTGACTTTTTATGAAGCTAAAATACCATCAATTCAATCTTGGTTTCGTAGGTTGAAAAAATTAATCTTGAAGGGAAGGTCATTAAGAGGAGTAGATGAGTTGGAGAGGGATAATACAATGAAAATAAGGAAGTGGTTTGAAAGGGTAGTTTCTAGATCAAGATGAATAAGGTGACTAGAAGGGGGAGGAAAAATCAAAAGGAAACATAAATATGTCCAAATGGTTCATTCTAATCTAGAGAAAAAGTCATGGTAATTTCTCCAAGTATACCATTGGGGTTTGTCTAATTCTATTTCTCCCAAAAGAGGATTAAGAATACCTAATAAATTGCAAGATAGGGACCAATCTTTGAATTTTTGATGACATGAGTGAAATTTTTATCCCAACTATGGTTCATGGTGTGTTCCACCTTATTAAATTCACCCCAACTCCCAAATCTATAGTTGGGAGATGAATATGTAGCCAATCCTACATAAGAACCCTATTAAAAGTAGAATTTGGTATATAGATAGAGTAAAAACCTAGCAAGTTACCCTAAAAGAGCATAGTGAACCAACTATAATAGTTATTGGAGTAAATTCCTAAAGCTACCATATATTTAGATAATAAAGGCACAAGTATTAGCACCAAACCACCATTAGTCTCTTGATTTACAATGTGGAAGAATTAATCCTCTTTCTATATTAAAGAAAGGGTAGACACTAATTGAATCACACTTCCACTTCTTGAAGTATAATGAAATCTATGTGATTGCACTACATCAACTGCTTGACAAGTAATGTTAAGGGGAATAATCAAACCCCTTACATTACAAGATTAAAAGATATAATTCATTAGGAATGATCAAGAATTGTTTTCTCATCGACAAGAAGAGGACTAAACTATTTTTTCAAGAGCAATAAAATGGGTGATCCAAGCCAATCCATGAGGATTTCACCTCCCTAGAAGAAGAACGAGATCTAATTTTCATGGGTTTATTTGGCTAAGAAGGGAATTATACTTCTTTAGGGCTCTCCATCCTTCCTCTAAGATATCATCTTATAAGACAAGTGGCTAATTGAAAAGTGAGATTGACAGCTAGGAGAAAGATCAATATGAAAAAGATGAGTGTTGGAGGTGGTTTAAGAGTAGAATATTGTAGGGGAAATTTAGTCACAACTAGAGAATCTAATAAAAAAATTATATTCATGTATTCCAAGCGCAAATAAGTAGAATAAAATAAAATTACACAAAAAAATTATATTTAAAAGACAAATTCATGAGATGTCACAATCATTGACAATATTATTTAACTCTTCAAACAAAATGTATTTTTCACATTCAAATACTCTCACACGATAGGTCACTATAATAATTTAAGAATAACAATACATTTTACAATCTTAAATGCTCATAGACAATGTGCCTATTGCAATAATTGAGAACCTAAATCACATAGCTTAGAATTATCTCATTTATGTACTCACTTGTTCAATGAAATATATTGCTATCTTATTTACATTGTTACCCTCTAATGATGGGGCACCAAGTTAATTGAAGTTTTATGAACCTTCCTCCATAATCTTTCTTGGGATAAACTTAAAGTATTTTATATGCTACAATACTAAAAACTTAACGTAAAAGACATAACAACATGTCGATCTAGAGGAATCGTAGGGTGAATCTTGTGTGCATGAGATACATGTAGTGAAATTCAATGTAGCTCTAGCCTTGAACCTCCTTGGGACCAATAAGCTTGGAAATATCTTTAATTTCTATTGTGAAGCTTGAATATTGTCACACTATGAGATTGCAACCTAGCTTGAAATTATATGTAATAGTAACTGGGTAGACATTCCTTTATGGTTGGATTTATCTTCTATGATGGGAATTTGATAACTAGAAAATCACTAGAAATCTAAAATAAAAGATTGTGAATTTTTTTTTGGGTTTATGTAGGATTTGATTAATCCCTAAGATAATCTTCATAAGACACCCTAGGTAATAAATTTTTGAGCAGGTTGCTCCAAATTAAGGAAGTGAGAGAGGGTGTGATGAACACCTGAACTAACCCACATCCATGTGTCATTCTTAGATGCCCTTCCCTTCCATAAAACTAGATATTCCTTAAATCCTTCTTATTTCTTCTTCTCAAATGCCCATTCATATTTTTTTGGTCTCATCTCTAGGGATCTCAAGAAATTATTATCTCTAGTATAGTTCTTTGAAACCACCTATATTAAATATTATTCATTGAAACCAACTACATCTTCAACTCCATATTATTCATTAAAATCACCTTATATTAAATATCAATGAGATATGTAAATCCTTTAGTAATTTAATCTCATAAGAATTTTAAATTTTTTATGAAAAAATATACAAGGACCTATTAGGAAAGGTGACTCAACCTTCCTCCTAATGTTAAGTATATGAAGAATGCAGTTCTTAAACTATGAAATGTAAAAACTCAATTTATGGGCCATAGCCTTTATTTTTTGGAAAAATAAAAATTATGGATTGTTTGGCTTTGATGCTTGTTGTATAGACTTTTTTATCTCTACAATTTAAATGGCCCCCAAAAAAATCTTAATTCAAAAGTTATGGCCTCTAAAAGTTGGGTCTCATACATTAGAAATGTAAAAACATTTAGCACATAGAAAAGAGAACCGTAAGATCCCAATATACACTTGTTGACTAATATATGATGCATGTTATGACACATCATATAACATATTTTAACGGATATAATTATTTATTCTTTTATAATGATTAGTATTCTAGAAGATCCTAATTTCTAAAATGGTATCAGAGCAAGTCATGCTATTTGAATCAATTTTATAGGTTATACTAGATGTGTAGAAATTGATAGGAAAAATACTTATGCTCAATCAACACGTGTAATGTCATTTGTGCAATGCATATGGTGTGCATTTTTTATTGTTTTAACATCAAATCACTAGAGCTAAGTTAGAAAATTTCAATCAATTTTTTATAGGTCATATCTAAAGAGAATTTTCACACTAATTTGTTTTCCTAACATATTCATATAGCATAGGATTTTTATTACCAACTATTTGATTGTTAAGTGATGTATGATATTTATTTTTTAAGTATTATATTTCATAATCTAATTAATTCAAAAATTATTCCATTATAATATAATTATATTATCACAAAAAAAATAGTACCTATTCTATAGTAATTTTTCCTTATTTTAGTAAATTAGTGTCCTTTATAAAATTAAAAAGAAATATTTTTTAAACATGAGGGCAATAGTCATAAGTCATGATCCTTGTCACCCTCCTCTCACATGCATTGATTGTATTGTCACATAACTTAAAGTAGTCATCAATACATTGAAAATATTTAAAATACATCTAATCCTCATTCAATTTTGATTCTTTTAAAATTTTGAAAAATATCTTCCAATCTCCTCGTCTCTAGTTTTTTTTCTAATCATAGAAAAATATATTTTTTATTTGCCTCGTTGTTATGAAATTTCTTGTTGGAAATTTTTCCCTCAATTGTATCAAGACCTGTAGGTAATTTTTCAAAAATATAATGCATATATATTTATGGAAATACAAACAACTTTAAGCATATTCAATTTTTAATTCAAATTATATGTCTAAACACATAGATACTTAACAAATAATATTTCGTATATATTATCTAATCATTCCTTACTCAAATTTTAGATAAAAATCATAGGTTTTTTAGCTTTGATGCTTGTTTTATATATTTTTTAATCTCTACAATTCAAAAAAATGTGCCTCAATAACCTCCCAAATCAAAACTTATGGCTCTAAAAGTATGGTCTCGTACATATAAAAATATATAGCACATGGAAAATAGTTGTAAGAGGAAGTTACACTTGTTGACCACTTATGATGCATGTTAGAAAAAATCATAAGGCATATTTGAATGGAGATAATGAAGCAAAAATAAAGTGCCCAAGTTGGTGAGTGGATTATGACACACTTACGACAAGTGGAAGGAATACACTATTTTTAGCTTGTGAACTCATCTTGGGACTTGGAAAAACATATAACACTTAAAAAATAGTTGTAAGAGGGAGTTACACTTGTTGACCAACTTATGATGCATGTTACAAAACATCATAAGGCATATTTGAATGGAGATAATGAAGCAAAAATAGAGTGCCCAAGTTGGTGAGTGGATTATGACACACTTATGACAAGTGGAAGGAATACACTATTTTTAGCTTGTGAACTCATCTTGGGACTTGGGTGTTGATTTTATAAATATTTATTTGGGTACCAATTTTATAGGTGGTGTAATGAACACCAATTCATCCTCTCTGAACATATCAAAATTCTCTAGCAAAATAACCATTTTAAATTTTTTTTTTAATGAACATTAATGTAATTGAAAAATCATGACTACTCTTAAGAAAAGCATAAGAAATATAAACATACTACTTAATTCATTTTCAACAATGGAACATACCTTTGTTCATTAAAAAATTACATCTTTACTAGGTATTGATCAATATTTTATTACATAGAGTACATATTAAATAATGATGTCATAATGTAAATATTTTGTAACTTGTCGATAATACCAATTTCATGTGAAATTCAAATAATATCTCTAAGTAACCAAGTCTTTGACATTCTTCAACTACAAGAGGGAGAGCATCACTCAAGCTCTTTTCCTCCAACCAAAAACTAGTGGTCCCCAACACACCTTTTGTCAGGATGTAGCCCTACCCTTCATGAGGGTAGTCGACCAAGGAAATCATGAATGCCACCTTACCATCTAATAACTAATGTTATGTCTAAATACAAATAATTTTTCATACAACTCTAGATTCCTTGTAGCTAGATATGACACATTTGAGTAATTTATAACAAGTAGACACCATGAACTGACAATACAAGCGGTGATTTTACATTACTTTGGCCAAAAAATTTCATAATCAAATACAATTTTTTTGATATCTATGTGTGTCATATTTTTACACACCTTTATCCCAAACTGGTTATTAAGAATTGTAATTTCATATTCAAGCTCACAAGGAATTTTAACAAGTATATACATATCCATAATTGATGATAACCCATCTATCACATGCTTGACAGGATGATTAAAAATTTGATGCCATCTAAAAATCACCTAGGCAAGTAGGTGATAGGGTTCTAGTGAAGATGCTATTGTTAGTTTTGTGTACAAAAATGTATTACCAACATGTAAGAAAGTTAATCAAATATTCACATTTCCTATTTACTATAATTCTATAGGTATTTAACAATTTTACCTCATAATAATCAAACATAAGCAATGATCTTTTATTTACTTGTTCAAAAGATGATAAAATTTTCCAACAATAATGTGTGCTCATTATTATTATAAGTATTAAATTAAATCAAGTAATGAAATACTTAGTTCTGTCTCTATCCCAAGCATTATATACAATAATTATAAAAATATCCTAGTTGAAGTAATCTTGATGTTTATATGTAACAAGTAGACATAGAGAAGGTCAAATAAAATCAATAATCAAATAATAAGATTGATCTACTTAATTGAAGAACTAACACATATACTCATGTTCTTCTAATAAACTATGGATATAAGTTTGATACTAAATTTAAGTATTTTTTTTTCAAAAAAATCTCATATTTAACTCTAAGTTTAAGTTAATAAATCTTCACTCGTGTTTATAAATAAGTATATATACATACATATAATAAATGTACATACATACATATATGCATACACATATTCATGTTTGTATATAAATATTATTTTTCATTAATAGATAGAATTTTAACATTCATTGAAATGTAATAGTGATAACTGAAATTATAAACTATTCAAGAGGTGTAATGCCCCGCCAAAGAACCCCAAAGGACACCACATCTACCTATAATAATGATACATTTTTTTTTAAAGTGAAATAACATGAAGTGTAAATCAATATACCAAAACATATTAGCTAAGCTACATCCTCTAAAGGTTCAATGACTACATTATGAACATACATTTTAAATCCCTTACATTAAAAGAATGAACATATATATATATATTTCCACATATACAACAACATTAAAGAGCATATAATATGAACCAATGATTACATATACAAATTACAATACATGAGAGAACATTATTAAATTATTTGTAAGCTTACATCAATACTTCCTTGAATTACAATGGGAAGGATACATCAAGATTACATTACATGGCACAAATGTTATACAAGTATAATTCATGACATAGACATCTGTCTCTCGTACGGATACTAGATCCAAAATCTACTGCAAAGGTACATCATCCACACTCACGAATAACTGCAAGACAAACCCAATGGAGGAAAAAGCACAATCCACTCGACCATGTGGAACCCTAAGGTCCACCCCCCATGCTAGGAGATAACAATAAGGTCCCACTACATCAAGCAGTCAAGAAGACATAAGGCTAACACAAAAGTACTAAACATGGCTCCAACATACAAAGTACACATAACAACTCATAACAGAGTCACCGCTTCTAGAGGCACACCCACAAAAAAGGGGGACACAAGACTAGGGAATGCTAGGTTGCTATAGGGAAGAGTGTTATCACATGGTATCATCATGGGTTACCCTGGCAGTTTGACCCCTCTACTAAATCCAGACCCCGAACCCCAATTGATACCCATGTAGAACTACATCATCCTTTCATGGGGACATGGATGTCTAGTCATGCCAATGAGGATCCCTTGGTAGCCACCTTGGCCCCAACACCTCTAACGACCTTCCCAACTCATCTTGAGCCTGTACTAACACTCTAGGCTATGAGTGGGGCAACAAAAATTATCTTATTAATGTGTGTAGAATCCCAACCCAAGATTAATTAATTAGATGTTATCACTTGTTAAGAAACTCCCTCATGGGTTACCTTGGATGCCACTTTGGGCTCCAGCCTCCATTGACAACCACTCCCCCTACTAGCAACTAGAAGACCCAAACATCAATAGGGTAAATCCATCTTGCATGAATTAAAAAAACACATGAAAAAACACATAGAGCGAGGCATGAACCATCTCGCACAAAAATTCCAATCATAATAGTGAATAAGCAATGCAAGGCTAAGGACCCCCTTGTACACAATCCAAGTATAAAATCCATTTATTTCAAGTGAAAGAATCATGAAACCAAAACTCAAGCCATCTCCCCAAGCCTTTGGAAGCCTCTCAAAAACCATTTGGCACAAAAAATCCCTCCACAAGACAATGACCAAAATCTACTCAATATCAAAATCAACCACAATGATCAATAGTAAAATCAACCAACAGTGCATCCAAGGAAGACATTATTTGCACATTTTCTAAATTCATCACGTAATCACTAACTTTACTTAATAATCCCTTTCACATAATACTAATCAAGTGTCTATAATATCCATTAATCTAATTTTCAATGCAACTATTTAAATAATTGTAACAAATCAACATTCCAAGAAAACCACAATTTCCTCTATAAATTTCTCAACCAAAACAACTCCATAACTAAACATCACTTTCAATTTATAATGCTCATTTTCCATATTCAAGACACACACATTGTCACATTATAATCATGAAGACAAGAATTATTTCAACTTTCATTTACTCACTAACATATAATCTTTCATAGAAGTCTAGTTTAGATAGCCAGTTAATTATACCAAACCCAATATACCACTCTACTTTAAAACCCCTTTTGTTTAACTTATAGAAAATGAATCAATGATTACTTGTAAACTAATAATTTATTTATATTCACACAACTTAACTTGATTTACTATTGAACTCCTTTAATTATTTATCTAATAAAATCAATAAATTACAAAGACACAAATATTCTTTACTAAAATCATAATATCTATACATGCATATACATATATATATATTAAACAAAAATCCATTTACTGCTCTTCTACATAGCCAATTAGTTCTAAGTTGACAATAATATTTTTATTACAACCCTATCAAATAAGCATAAATATATATAAATATAATATACTATCCATTACAACACTAACATTATATCCAATACACATATTTATATCTATTATCAACAATATTTTACTTACAATATAATACATCGGATTATAATATGCTAACCATTTAAATACTTACGTATTCATATCTATTTTTTATTTATATATATGTATTATATACAAACTTGCAGTTTTTAAATCAATGTATCAACTTATACTGAAGCAACATATAGTAACATCCATACAATCGAAAACCATCCCTAATAAATATTCATTGAATTATCTAATTACAAATAAGTCAAATTTTCCCTATTTAATTTCCCAATTTTACTATCTACATAATCAATTATTCCATAGAGGCAGAAATATCCTATTACTAAAACCAAAGTATATATATATATATAACATTGAATTATTTAACAATAATAAATCATAATAATTTATGCATGTCAAGAATTCACATATAAACTATACAATTTAAAATATACTAATCAATTGATATTCAATCTTTAATTCACATGTTCACATCTATACATTTAGATGTACATCTTTCAATACAATATCAAAATATATAGATACTTATTCCTAGATAGTACGTAACCTATAAATAAAAAAATATTCATTAGAGTCAATTGCAATGAAGACTAAACTATTTCTCAAGTTGACCCCAAGTGTATCATTTCCTAAATTGTGCTTATTTCTACCTTTACAACTACATTTTTATGCACCTACAAACATATACATACATACACACACACACACACATATTACTAATAGAATGCAGTTTACAGTTCATTTTATCAAATATTAATATGGATATATATATACATACATAAACAAACATATATAATTGAAGACTTAAACATACAATATACTCATCGAACATATTCATCGAATATTAAACTCAAAAATAGAAACTGATTACCAAACACCATGTATAACCATCAAAAACAAAGATAAAATATATAAACTGAAATCCAAGTGCAATACTCATTCCTCAAATACCAAATATGATATATATTCGGCAAACCCAAGCTTTCGGCATTTCCATCAACTTCTAATTACTATACATAATAATTCAAACTCCAAGCACATGTATATTCAACGATTAACAAGTAAGACACATATTCATTGAAAATTGAATGCCAAACAATGCAGATCTGAAATCACCATCTATCCTGAAGCACTTTCAACAACAAGTTTGCAATGGAAGGCATCAGATGCTTACCCTAAGTGTATACATTGAAATAAAATCACCGACTTAGAATGGAGTCGTCATATAAGTATCAGATGACCGAAATAAAATAAAATCAATGTAAACATCAAGTGCCAAACATTACATGTATTCATCAAAATTAATTCGTATGCCAAAGGATAACCATCAAATGAATTAGAATATTCAATATTGAACATAAAATGCAAACCATAAAATGCAGCACACGACACAACATCAGTAAGCCCTATTGTGTTACATACATAGTTGATCAATAGGTGTGCAGGGATGGATGAGGGTGCACATGCTTCACACATCGGTAATCCTTATTGCATTGTGTAGTGCCCCGCCACGTAACCCTAGAGGAAGTTACAATAACTATGAAAGCGTACAATTTTTTTTCTTTTAAAATGCAATATTAACATGAAAAGTTCACTAACTATTGCCAAAATCCTCTAAGGCACAAGACTAAGGTTACAAATGATTCCCATAACATAAACATAAATAAATTCATAACATATGATTAACTACTTAAGAATTAAAAGTACATACATTCCAAACATTGAAATTGCATCACATAGATAAGATATACATCAAGATCCCAATATTACATTAATTCTCAAATAAGGTTTACAACACTCATTCCCAGAATAGGGTAGATCATACATATGTGTTACAAAATACGTGAGACCTCCTCGAATACAACTGAGGAGTAATAAAAGTACAAGAGTCATTTGTAACAATAATCAAAGCATGAAATAAACAAGTTGGAATCCACGAGCTCTCGAACTGGGAGACCTCGCCATCACGAACTAAAGAAAGGGGACCCAATGAAGTAGGTGCACGTTCCTCCCAAGCAAGTGGTACCCAAAGGCCCACCCCTCGTGCTAGGAGATAGTAACCAAGATTCCTAGATAAGACCTACTACCTCTAGACACAAACTGACACATACTGAACTTAACCAAATACAAGAATCACACTATTACAAAGGTTACATTGCTTCCAGAGGTACAAAACCATTTATATCACAGATCTAACAAACTGTTGACTTAGGAGGAGTGTCATCACAATGTTGAATGAGTTACCCTGGTAAGTCTTCCTAGGCCTCGACCCCCATCTTGGGTTATCTTGGTAGCCTCTCACGACTCCCGACCCCACATACAATCCAAAGTGGAATCGACTATCTTTCGAGAAGACAAGATATCGATCTTGCCATTCCAGACCTTCTCGTCTCATCCCAAGTCTATACAAGCACTTGAGTCAATGAGTGAGGCACATTAATTTTATTTAGTGTTGAAAACTACCCATTCCCCTAATATACTAATTACATTATCAGTGGATTAACTAACTCACAACGAGTTACCTTGGCACCACTCTGTGTGCCGACCCTCATTGAAAGACACTCCCTTAAGACAACTCATGGAACAATTCCACTACCCAAGGCAACTAGTGCACACTACAAATATTCAAACCCCACTCAAAACATTAGGGCAACACTTCCCCGTTCGTGGAAATCGGGTAATTACTGATAACAAAAAACACACTAACCAAGAGTAACAAAATGGGCTGACATTAAAATAATTCATAACCCCCAAATCTATAACACAACTGGAAGAATTATAACACATCTAATCCAATTCCCCAAAAAGTGAACAGAGGAAATCACATGCAAAGGCAATAATACAGAAATAAATTACTTGTCGGATATATTAAATCCAATTCCCCCCCTTTCAGTAATTTACAGTAAGATATTTCCCAAGTAAATAAATAGAATAAAAATAAAATAAAAGCCCTTAACAACCAAATAAGGATATTCTAACTTATCTGTAATTCAATTCCTCAAATTACTTTTAATAAAATATAATTTCTACTTCAAGATTATATCTACCAAATCTTCAATTTATGCATATATTGCATGCACCAATTTAAAATTAAAAACATCAATTATATATTTAAATATATATATATACTTGAATATATACATAATCATATATATATATATGTCAATGTATATACATCAAATATATATTAAAATATTTAACAAATTACATTATTTACAAAACCAAAATAAATAACCATTTAATATATATATTAAATACAATATATATATAGATATAAAATATATATATATTATATATATTAAAAATATTATAACACACAACTAAATCGAAATGTTTTCACATAGGCAGATGAATATACAAAGGTTTGCAGTATACAAAGCAACCCACACATAATATATGTGGGGAGGCTACGCTGAGCACAACCGACCTCCCCATTGGTGGGGAGGCGCGACCTATAGGCAACACTTAGCATTGTCCACAATACCGACACCCTTTCCAATGGGGTCGGCTGTGGATGCCACCACACCCCCAAACAAAACAATTGAAAGAATTCATGAGTAAAATACCCGCGGAATATAGATTTTGTTGTACGACAATTTCGCATACAGACGAAAGCAAATTATTTCAATATAGATATTTCAATGTTGACAAACATGAATAAATATATATATATATAAAGAATTCAATTAACAGTTTAAATAGGGAAATAATTTTTGCAAAATGCATTCTACAGGAAAATTTTCCAAAAAAATTCGAAAGGCCAACTTATAGAGAAATTTCTCAAATAAAAAAAACAAAGGATTCTTTTAAATCTACTAGACAACAAATCTTAAAGAGAAAGAACAATAAATTTCTTGAGAAGCTTTAAACCTAGAGGAAATTTTTCTACAAAAGACTAAATTTCTTCTCGACGAAGATTTTCTTTCCAGATCCCTAATTGTATTCTTCCGGGTTCTTCTATGTTCACAATAATCCCAACTTAAAATTTGCAATGGTTTTCACAAAATATTTCATTTCAAGAGAGGATTTCATTTTCACAGAGAATTTCACACACGAAAATTACAATTTTTAAACAAAACAAAAAGCTTTAAAACTTACACAAATAATATTTTCCAAAGAGTAATCTAAACTAAGAGCCTTTTTCAATAAGAAACTAACTAGAATTAAAAAAAAAAAAATCTGGAATCCAACACCTGTGAATATGTGTATTGTTGTAGCGCCTCCTCCATAGATTCAAGTATTTCCCCAGATCAACGAGAGCTTCCTCCAAAACAATAAAAATTTCCGAACACAAAAACTTTTCCCAAGAGTAATTTTTTCCAAGAAAATTTCAACAACATGCAATAACAAAAACTTTCTTCTAAAATATTTTCCCCAACACAAAATATCCTCTATCACTTCTTCCCATTACAACCATAAATTTCTCCTCGTGAATAAATTTTCCCAACAAACCTCATAAATTTTCAAACACATGTTGAATACCAAAATATCTTTTGAAACCAAATTGCAAAAAATCCTCCAGATATTTTAAACATTAAAACATTTAATAATTTCTAAAATATTTAACATTTATAATTTAACTTAATTCAACTAATTTAATTAATTAATAAATAATATAATCCTAAGATTAGATTATTTACCAATCAGATTAAATTAATTAATTAATTAACATCTTCTAACATTAAAACTAGATTAATTTAATAATCATCTTAAATATTTAAATCCATTAAATTACATTTTACAAACTTTGCAACATAATAATTTCAAAGCAAAATTAAACAACATTTAACAAACAAAACCAACTAGACTCAACGAAACTATGACTAGGGTAATGGCTTGACACAAGAATCCTACCTACTATCTCCCAATCAACATTATCATTGAGCAATGAATACACTCAAAATTGTGAAGCTAGGTGGAGTTGATGTGCTGTACTTGCAAACCTGTAAACAGGACATATATAGAACATGCATAAATACATCATAATAGAACACACCATGAAGAGAGAATCACATAATCACAGGGTGCTTGCAAGCGAGTAATGCAATTTCATCCCCTTCACCGATACAATATCACCAAAATTGATGATTCTAACATAAATAATCTACTCATGTGCATATAACAATGTTATTCCAAATAACCATTATGCTAATCCAAATCATGTCATTATGATAACATCAAAACAAGGTAACATAACATCATATCATAAAATCCACATCGCTCTACAGTTAGCGATCAAATAATAATCAAGCATCATAGTATATCAAAGTCTAGGTGCTAATAGAAAACAAAGCAAAACAAGGTAGGAAACTGTCTGATACAAAGAGAAAAACGAAGGGGTGCTACATCCTCCCCCCTAGGGTCAAGCTTACTCCTGGAAGCCTGCAAACAAATAGGGATAAAACTCCCTCATCCTAGTTGTATCCTCCTAGTTAGAAAAAGTACCATCCCTAGGATCCCACTGGATCCTCACCTGATCAATATCTCGCCCCCTAAGGGCGAGTGTTCTGCGCTCCATGATGAACACGAGCTCCGAAGCCAACTGCTCGTCATCTACCTGTAAAGAATTCCAATCAAAGATATGAGAAATGTCTGGATTATAAGGCCTGAGAATTGAAACATGAAAAACGTTGTGAATACACGAGAGACCGGGCGACAAAGCAAGCCAACAAGTAACTGGATCAATCTTCTCGAGAATCTCGAAAGGTCTAACAAAGCGAGGTGCGAGCTTAGAGACCTTTCCATAATGGATGGACTCTTTCGCGGAAGCACTTGCAAAAAGACTCTGTCTTCTACAAAAAACTATCGATCCACCCTATACGCATCTGCATACTTCTTCTACCTATCTTGAGCTACAACCAAATGTTCTCTGATCCAAACAACCTACTACTCCATATCCTGTAGCACCTTAGGACCCAAAAGAACTCTATACTCCAATCGATCCCAACTCAAGGGAGTCTGACAAGGACGCCCATACAATGCATGGAAAGGAGGAATATTGATAGAACTCTGAAAGCTGTTGTTGTAAGAAAACTCTACCAAATAGAGATAATTCTCCCATCACGTCTACTGGTCCATCACATATATATGCAACATGTCCTCGAGGATCTGATTGACCCTCTCAGTCTATCCATATGTCTCTAGGTGATAAGCTAAACTAAAGTTCAAATGTGTCCCCATAACATGTTGTAATGATGTCCAAAGAGCTGAAGTAAACATTGGATCCCTGCCAAAAATAATCTGATGAGGAATGTCGTGCAACCTAACTATATCCTCCATGAACACTCTGGCTATGGATGGTATTATAGGATGAGCGAATAGGTGAGAAGTGTTCTACCTTCGTCAACCTATCAACAGTCACCATAATGGCATCGTGACGTCGCGAAGAGTTGGGTAAACCAACAATGAAATCCAATGAGATCATGTACCAATTCCACTCTGGCACTAAGTGTGGCTACAACAGCCCTGCTGGATGCTGGTGTTCAACCTTCACCTGGTGACACTCTAGACATCTTGACACATAATCAGCCATATCATGCTTCATTCCTGTCGAAAAATACAATTGTCACAGATGTGTATGCATCTTCTTCACCCTTGGATGAGCTGAATAAGGTGCCCGATGTGCCTCAGTCATGAATAAGGTGCGAAGATCACTTGAAGATGGAACACATATGCATCCCATATGCCTTAATAAACCATCTGAATCAAGAGAGTATCCTGAGTATCTACCCTCAAGAGGTTTGCCTGCCTCTATCTTTGCCCTAACCTCCTGATACCAACTGTCCGTAGGAAGTGCAAAAAGAATCCAACTCCTCAAGTCCACAACAAGAGTCAACTTAGAAAACTCATGTCTCTGTCAACAACATTCTCCTTTCCTTGGTTATATTTCAGCTCGAATTCATATTCACAGAGAAACTCCATCCAATGCCTTTGCCTAGCATTAAGGTTAGGCTACATGAAGATATACTGAAGACTCCTATGATCACTATGCAACTCAAACCTATGCCCTAGAAGGAAATTCCTCCATCTCATCAAAGCATGAACAACTGCTGCCAACTCAAGATCATGCGTAGGGTAGTTTAGCTCATGATCCTTGAGCTTCCGTGACTCATATGCAATGAATCAACCATACTGCATCAACACTACCCCTAATCCCTCCAAGGACGCGTCTGTACAAACTACAAAATCCCCAGTAGGATCAGGTATCATGAGTATCAATGCACTCGTCAGTCTCTCTTTAAGAGTCTAAAACACTATCTCGCACTACTCTGACCAAACAAACCTCTTCCTTTCCTCTAAAGAGAGGTGATAGGATGCCCTATCCTCGAGAATCCCTACAAAAAATTCCTGTAGTAACTTGCTAGCCCCATAAAACTACGTATCTTAGCCACATTCGTGGGCGCAGGCCAATCTAAAATCACTTAGATCTTTATAGGATCCACTGAAATACCTTCTCCCGAGATCATATCACCAAGGTACTTGATCTCAGTCTTAAAGAATTCACATTTAGACAGGTTGGCATACAACTAATTATCCCGTAAACACTACAACACTTGCCTCAAATTCTCCTCATGTTCCTCCATTGTCTTGGAGTATATCAATATATCATCTAGGAACACAAGTACAAATATGTGCAAAAGACCACGTTCATCAAAATCATGAACACAGAGGGCGCATTCGTTAACCTGAATGGTACCACTGTGAACTCGTAGTGATCATATCGTGTACACTATCTTATGGATGTCTGAATCAAAGATGCAAAGCTGATGGTAAACCGACTTAAGGTCAATCTTTGAAAATATCATAGCTCCCTTGATTTGATCGAACAAGTCATCAATCCTAGGTAAGGGATAATGATTCCTGATAGTTACTTTGTTCAACTGTCGGTAGTCAATGGAAAACTGAAGTGAACCATCCTTCTTCTTCATGAAGATCATTGGTTCTCCCCAAGGAGAAACACTAGGACAGATGAAGCCCTTTTCTAACAACTTCTCAAGTTGTAAGCGAAGATCTTTAAGCTCCTGAGTGGTCATGCTGTATGGAGCTCATGAAATGGGCTTAGATCTAGGTACAAGATCAATCTTAAAGTCTGTCACATTGAGGTGGAATTCCTAGAATCTCATATGCAAACACATCAAAATACTCTTGAAGAATAGGGTGACTATCAAGAGAAACTTTCTCCTCTCCATCTCCTAAGTCCAAGCCATCCACTATAACAACAAATAACTGGCATCCCTACTGTACACACCTTCTCAACTACATAGTTGAGATCATTCTCAAAGAAATAGGCCTCTGTACACCCACTATCTCTATCTCTCTACTTGATGCATCAACACATCGAATCGAATTATGTCGACAATCGATGACAGCTCTATGTGCCTCAAGCTAATCCATCCCTATGACAATGTCATATGACCCCAATGGTATAATCCAGAGGTCTAGTGTAGTATGGAGAGGTCCAATATCCAATTGACAGTCTGGTACAAGGGAGTGTGATGCAACTTTTGCACCCAAGGCTAACTCTACCTGCCACCTATCAACCTACTTTACTGCCCCCAGTCTACATCGCGCCATGATAAAAGAAGAAATAAAAGAGTCTGATGCTCTAGAATCAAATAATATGGTAACTCGGCTACCCAACAACATACCATAAGACTCTATAACGGTGGCTTGATGCTCTGCCTGGTGGTTATCAACTACAGTGAAAACTCGATGCCCTTTGTCTACATCACCAACTGTCAGCTTAGACACCGCTGGCCTCTGTGTATACCCTGATGTGCCCTTATTAGGACACAGTCAAGCTATGTGACCTTGTTGGCCACAAGCATAACATCCCATTCCCCTACCTCCTGGAGGTGCGCTAGACTGTTGTGTGCTACCCCTAAAGGTGGACTGTGTGCTCTGCGTTGGTTGCTCAAAGTTGTGGCATTTATTACTCCTCCAATTCCTATCTCCTTGTCTCTATTGGAAACTCTTACATTTCCCCTATGCACTCCGCTACTGCCCACTTTGAGTAGGAACCTGCTGAGTCCTGGGTGGTCCAACTCCCTAAGCCTGACCATTGCAAACACTAGTCCCTGCAACTGATCCACTGCCAATATGAACTCATGTGTGGCCACCCAATGCCATGGCTAAGTTCTCCTCAACTAGCCTCGCCTTCTCCACTGCCATCTCCATGGTTTTGGGTTCAAAAACCCACACACCTCCACTGATTCAGGAATTTAAGCCCCTGACAAAATGATGGACAAGCATGCCCTTGTCATCTCCAATGCCCACAAATTACTTGAGCTCATAAAAATGATGCTCATACTGCTCGACCAAAATCGTCATCTGGTGCAAGGCATGAAACTCATCACCTCGGCGTTGAAACCAGTGATCTGAAAGAAAACGGGTTTTGAACCTCTCAAGAAACATGTCCCATGACACATAATTAATATCGATCTAGAGCTTCTGCTCCTCTAACCTCCACCAAGTAGAAGTGAATCCTCTCAAATGCATAATCACATAGCAAGCTTTGGTATTGCTACCATAGGGGTGCATTGCAAAGCATTAGTTTAGATCAATTAGCCAAGTCTCTGCCTCAAGACCACTGCCAGATCCGTCAAAGGTAGGTGGACGTGCCCTATGAAAATATCTCATGTGTGTAGCTACGATAGCCTCAAAATGGACTGGTACTTCCCTCTCTCTAATATTACCCTAATCATCACCCTGTCTCGGCCCAAGGCAAGCCTATGCCTCCTCTAATATCCTGCGCAACTGTGTGCCCTCAATCCCTGGAGGATCTTGCTACTGATCTCCACCCCTTGGGGCATTTTGAGACGCATGATGCTCCTCATAAATAGAATCATGTGGAACATGAGGAGGGGAATCGTGTTGTCTCCCTCCATGAACGCCTACACGACCACGACCTCGACCTCTACCTTGTCCTCATTTGGGAGGCATGATCCTACATAGACAAACCAAGGTATTAGATAAGGTACACAATTAAAATCTATACAACTAAAAGCTTAATGGATTCATCATAATCCTAGAGCACCCAGTGTTTAAACCCAGACTCTAATACCATGTGTAGTGCCCCACCACGTAACCCTAGAGGAAGTTGCAATAACTATGAAAGCATATAATTTTTTCTTTTAAAATGCAATAGTAACATGAAAAGTTCACTAACTATCACCAACATCCTCTAAGGCATGAGACTAAGGTTACGACTGATTCCCATAACATAAACATAAATACATTCATAACATATGATTAACTAATTAAGAATTAAAAGTACATACATTCCAAACATTGAAATTGCATCACATAGATAAGATATACATCAAGATCCCAATGTTATATTAATTCTCAAATAAGGTTTACAACACTCATTCCCAGAATGAGGTAGATCATACATATGTGCTACAAAATACATGAGACCTCTTCAAATACAACTCAGGAGTAATAAAAGTATAAGAGTCATCTATAATAATAATCAAAGCATGAAATAAACAAGCTATAATCCACGAGCTCTTGAATTGGAAGACCTCGCCATCACGAACTGAAGAAAGGCGACTCAATGGAGTAAGGTGCATGTTCCTCCCAACCAAGTGGTACCCAAAGGCCCACCCCCCATGCTAGGAGACAATAACCAAGATTCCTAGACAAGACCTACTACCTTTAGACATAGGCTGACACATATTGAACTTAACCAAATACAAGAATCACACTATTACAAAGGTTACATTGCTTCAAGAGTTACACAATCATTTATATCATAGATCTAACAAACTGTTGACTTAGGAGGAGTGTCATCACAATGTTGCATGGGTTACCTTGGTAAGTCTTCCTAGGCCCCAACCCCCATCTTGGGCTATCTTGGTAGCCTCTCACGACTCCCGACCCCACATGCAATCCAAAGTAGAATCAACTATCTTTCGAGAAGACACAAAATCAATCTTGCCATTCTAGGCCTTCTCGTCTCATCCCAAGTCTATACAAGCACTTGAGTGCATGAGCGAGGCATAATAATTTTATTTAGTGTTTAAAATTACCCATTCCCCTAATATATTAATTGGATTATCACTGGATTAACTAACTCACAATGAGTTACCTTGGCACCACTTTGTGTGTCAACCCTCATTGAAAGCCACTCCCCTAAGACAACTCGTGGAACAATTCCACTACCCAAGGCAACTAGTGCACACTACAAATATTCAAACCCCACTCAAAGCATTAGGGCAACACTTCCCCGTTCATGGAAACCGGGTAATTATTGATAACAAAAAACACACTAACTAAGGGTAACAAAATGGGTTGACATTAAAATAATGCACAACCCCCAAATCTATAACACAACTGAAAGAATTATAACACATCTAATCCAATTCCCCAAAAAATGAACAAAGGAAATCACATGCAAAGGCAATAATATAGGAAATAAACTAATATTCGGATATATTAAATCCAATTTCCCCCCCTTCAGTAATTTACAGTAAGATATTTCCCAAGTAAATAAAAAAAATAAAAGCCCTTAACAACCAGAGAAGGATATTCTAACTTATCTGTGATTCAATTCCTCGAATACTTTTAATAAAATAATAATTTCTGCTTCAATATTATATCTACCAAATCTTCAATTTATGCATATATTGCATGCACCAATTTAAAATTGAAAACATTAATTATATATTTAAATATATATATATATAAATATATATATATACATTGAATATATATATATAATTATATATATGTCAATGTATATACATCAAATATATATTAAAATATTTAACAAATTACATTATTTACAAAACCAAAATAAATAACCATTTAATATATATACATATATATATTAAATATAATATATATATATATATATATATATTATATATATATTAAAAATATTATAACACAGCTAAATCGAAATGTTTTCATACAGGCAGACGAATATACAAAGGTTCACAGTATACAAAGATACTCACACATAATATATGTGGGGAGGCTGCGTTGAGCACAACCGACTCCCAATTGGTGGGGAGGCGTGCCCTGTGGGCAATGCTCAACACTGTCCAGAGTGCCGACCTCCTTTCCAATGGGTTCAGTTGTGGATGCAATCACACCCCCAAACAAAACAATTAAAATAATTCATGAGTAAAACCCCTGCGAAATATATATTCTATTGTACAACAATTTTGCATATGGACGAAAGCAAATTATTTCAATATAGATATTTCAATGTTGACAAGCATAAATAAATATATATATTCTGTGTATATATATGTATATATAATAATATGTATATACATATATGTATATATAAAGAATTTAATTAACAGTTTAAATAGGGAAATAATTTTTCCAAAATGCATTCTACAGGAAACTTTTCCAAAAACTTTTGAAAGGCCAACTTACAGAGAAATTTCTACAGACAGGTTTTTGAAATAAAAAAACATAGAGGATTCTTTTAAATCTACCAAACAACAAATATTAAAAAGAAAAAAACATTAAATTTCTTACAGATAAATTCACAACAAATTTCTCAAGAAGCTTTAAACTTATAGGAAAATTTTCTACAGAAGACTAAATTTCTTCCCGACGAAGATTTTCTTTCTAGATCCCTTATTGTATTCTTTTGGGTTCTTCTATGTACACAATAATCCCAACTTAAAATTTGCAATGGTTTCCACAAAAGATTTCATTTGAAGAGAGGATTTCATTTTCACAGAGAATTTCACACACGAAAATTACAATTTTTAAACAAAACACAAAGCTTTAAAACTTGTACAAATAATCTTTTCCAGAGAATAATCTAAACTAAGAGCCTTTTCCAATATGAAAAATAACTAGAATTAAAAAAAAAGAACCTGGAATCCAATGCCTG
Source organism: Sequoiadendron giganteum (assembly GCA_007115665.2). NCBI lineage: Eukaryota > Viridiplantae > Streptophyta > Pinopsida > Cupressales > Cupressaceae > Sequoiadendron > Sequoiadendron giganteum. Next base: position 726,128,412 of record CM021102.1, read on the forward strand.
TGAATATGCGATTTTTTCGTAGCACCTCCTCCACAGATTCAAGTATTTCCCCAGATCAACGAGAACTTCCTCCAAAACAATAAAAATTTCCGAACACAAAAACTTTTCCCGAGAGTAATTTTTTCAAAAAAAATTTCAACAACATGCAATAACAAAAACTTCCTTCTAAAATATTTTCCCCAACACAAAATATCCTCTATCCTTCTTCCGTGAAGAAGCTTTTCACTTCTTCCCGTTATAGCCATAAATTTCCCCAACAAACCTCATAAATTTTCAAACACATGTTGAATACCAAAATATCTTTTGAAACCAAATTGCACAAAATCCTCCAAATATTTTAAAAATTAAAACATTTAATAATTTCTAAAATATTTAACATTTATAATTTAACTTAATTCAACTAATTTAATTAATTAATAAATAAAATAATCATAAGATTATATTATTTACCAATTAAATTAAATTAATTAACAAATAAAATAATCCTAAGATTATATTATTTACCAATTAAATTAAATTAATTAACAAATAAAATAATCCTAAGATTATATTATTTACCAATTAAATTAAATTAATTAACTAATTAATTAATTAACATCTTCTAACATTAAAACCAGATTAAATTACATTTTACAAACTTTGCAACATAATAATTTCAAAGCGAAATTAAACAACATTTAACAAACAAAACCAACTAGACCCGACGACACACTATGACTAGGGTAATGGCTTGACACAAGAATCCTAGCTACTATCTCCCAATCAACATTATCGTTGAACAATGGACACACTCAAACTTGTGAAGCTAGGTGTTGTCGATGTCCTGTACCTGCAAACCTTTAAACAAGACATATATAGAACATGCATAAATACATCATAATAGAACACACCATGAAGAGAGAATAGCAGAATCGTAGGGTGCTCGCAAGCGAGTGATGCAATTTCATCCCTTTCACCAATACAATATCACAAAAACTAACGATTCTAACATAAATAATCTACTTGTGCATATAACAATGTTATTCCAAATAACCATTATGCTAATCAAAATCATGTCATAATGATAACATCAAAACAAATTAACATCACATTATATCATAAAATCCACATCGTTCTACTATTAGCGATCAAATAATAATCAAACATCATAGTATATCAAAGTCTAAGTATTAAAAGAAAACAAAGAAAAATAAGGTAGGACACTGTCTGATACAAAGAGCAAAACGAAGGGGTGCTACATTACATATACAGTTGGTCATTAGGTGCGCATGGTTGACCCTCATGTTGGGCGACTACAATGGGGAACACCATAAACTAAGATGCCAGTTAGCCCTGTGGTGCATATGGATCATATATGACTATAGGCAAAGTAATAACGACACCATGAATATAGGCTAAGCACTTTTAGCAACACTTTTATGCAAGGATTGGAAGCATAGAGAAGGCGCATGAGTTACTTGATCGAAAGCCTCAAATAGATGTCATCACATAGAGGGAAATAATAGTAGGACGCATGCAAGATGTTGTAATGATGGATTTTTTGCAAGATAGATTAAGTTAGTAATACACATGCATGCAATATTAAATAATCCAATCAAGTAATGAAATGCATAGGAGATAAACGAGAAAAGAAAACAATGAACAATCTCACCCAATCTTCTCTCCTCCATGGCTGACTTCCATTGCACCTCCTTAACTTGTTGTGGTAGTGAGTATGCCCTCAAATTCGAAATGAGCAAACTTCTATAAATAGGCTAGCTCTAAGCAAAGACTTTGAAGGATTTGTACTAAAAATTATGCAATAGAAATGAATTCTAAATGCAAGTACTCAAATGCTAATGCTAGAATGCAAGAAACACTATTAAACAAAGAATCTAAAATCTAAGAAATTTAAGATCCTTGAAATGGGAACAAAATTGCCATTTTATAGAAAATGCAATTTTGAATGGACGAATGAGATTGATGAACGAGAAAATTTCCTAGAATCAACGGTCAAGATTCAAAGTGACAACTCTCAATTAGGCTTAGGGTAAAATCCTCAAATGATTGGATGAGATTTAATTTAAGAAACGAAATCAAGGATGGAGAATGAATGTGATAGTGAGATGAAATTAGCAAAAATCAAAAGATAAGAAGATGAGATTTTAGAAAATCAGCAATTTTAGCAATTACTTGATTTGTAGAAGAATATTTCCATTTTGAATTAAAACTAATTCAAAATATGGATTTTGTGAGATAGTAAATAATTGATTTAAGATTATTTACTAAAAGAAGAATCAGTTAACTATGTGAAGCCATTTTTAAATAAATTGTTTTATTTAAAAAGAGAGAAATGTCACATAAGGCAATTAAATAATTATGAATAGTTATTTAATTTAGAAGAGGCAATTGATTTAATTAAATAAATTAATAAATCTATTTAATTAAAAGAAGATTTTGGGAATTAGTGACATATTAAATAAATAAATTAGGATATATTTATTTAATAATCAAGAGGACATTTAATGACAAAGATTAATTAATTAAACTGAGACTTTATTTAATTATGAGAAAACTTTAGATAATTAGTGACAAATTAAATAAATAAATAAAAATATTTATTTAATAATCAGGAAGAATAGAAAATCATGAATTAATTAAATAATTATGAATTATTTAATTAATAGTTGAAGGTGGGTTAGAAACATAATTAAAATGTCATAATTAAGCTAGGATGAAAAGGTGGTAAAATAGTGCTTGTAGGCCTTGGTCATTTTTATGTGTCTACATTTGCCCCTCTTTGTCATAATGCAGTTTATCGTGTTATGGCAAAGAAAACAAGTCCAGAACATGCTCCAGCGAAGGTACGGAGTGTCCATGCTCCCTCAAGAAGATTTTTGAATTTTTGACGCAGGGTCAAAAAATTTGGAAAGTGTCTCGATTAATTCAATTAATGGCCAGAGGAATAGTGGCGTGATCAGATTCGACAATGAAGGAAGCTAATCTAGCCAAAATGCCAGAGAAAGATGGTCAAATAAGCCTCCAGTACAAACCTACTAGGTCAAAACCCTAATTTTCAGCCTATAAATAGGTTGAAAAAGCAAAACCAAGTGTCATTTGCTCATTTTCTATATAATTTTTTTAGAGATCAGAGCCTAAAACGACAATGGTGATTCTTATGAAAGACCACCGTGGATACTGCGTGCGGACTTTCTGACGACCTGAGGGCGTAGAGGCACCGGTAAATACCCCATCCCACCTGTAAATTTTCAAATTTTATGCATTTATGACTGCTTGTAGGGGGTTAAACAATTGCGTTACGACACAAATTCCGTCATGTAAGCCGTAAGTGACTTCGCGTTCGACGCATATGTTTGCGTTGCGATGCAAGTGCGCTTGGTAATTAGGTTTTATGTTAAAGTCCGCATTTGATAGGGGGAACGACGCAAACGTCAAAATGCGACGCAAGTTTGACTTTTCACAACGCAACTGCAATGTTGCGACGCAATTGTCATGTCAAATGACGCAAGCGCCACATTGTGACGCAAATGTTGTGAGATTGCGCAAATGCTAGATAGGGCAACACATTTGTCATGTTGCGACACAATTGCTTGGTGAAAAGCTGTAATTGTTGAACCGTGACGCATTTGTAGTCAACGTGATGCAATTATCGTTGACCAAAGTTGACTTTGTGCACTTTAGTTTTAGATGTATTTTGATTCCCCAAGAGTAATAATATGTCAATAATGTTGACCCATGGGTGCTAACTCGTGTTTCTGCATGTGCAGAGGCGATTAGTGCCGATATACACATGCGAGTTTAGACCCGCAACCTATGCCTTTAGGGATCATCTGAGTGACAGGGAGAGACAACGCCTGATGACACTTGGATTATACTACGTCACTTTCATGCCCATTATTCGGGCGAACAGGGGTTTGCTAACAACATTATGTGAGAGGTGGCATTCAGAGACATGCTCCTTTCACCTTCCTACAAGAGAGGCGACAGTTACCCTAGAGGATGTCTACCGCATTCTCCGCATCCCTATCAGTGGGGAGAGAGTTGTATATGACTCGCACCAAGGGCGAAAGACCCTATTAGAGATGTATGAGGATGCCGGTGGTGTCGGGATGGGTATTGATGGTTATGAGATTGGCAAGGATGCTGTAGCTGACCGGTTTCCACAATGAGATGCCATGCTCATGACACTGATTGCTGGAGTGTTGATTCTAGATCGTCATGGCCATGGATTTTCGATCAGATGGGGGGAGGTACTAGTCCATATGCGATGTCAGAGGACAGTTTTTGCTTGGGGGCCTAGCTTGTTGGCCATGTTATACCATCAGCTCCATGAGGTAGTCTACCATTAGGGTTGGAGTATCAGCTGTGGGACTACTCTCCTTATGATCAAGGCATGGGAGTGTATTCCCATTTTTCAGCCACTAGTACAGATGTAGCAGTTGGGCGATGGGATGCCATATGTATCTGTATGCGGGTTCAGTCAGTCAGAATCGTGTGGGGGATACCGATTATTGGCGGCATCAGATTGACACCATGATCAGTTTTGTTTGGAGGCCTTACAGAGATTGTAGTCAGTGGCTAGATGAGGATGGTCACTTGTCATTGTGCAGATAGTTCAGATATCTGATCGACCGTACCGTGCAGAGTCAGCATATCATAGAGATGTACCTGCCCCAGTGGGTACTACAAAAGTTTAGGGAGTAGCAGGATGTGCTAGTAGGCACTGTAGAGTATGCATGATCTTCTAGAGAGACCATATGGGGGCTGCCTATAGCAGTGATAGTGGCCAAGAAATAGGTAGATGGTCTTGTTGCAGTTCAGTGGATGTGGAGGGGTGGTCCAGTAGATGTAGGTACATCTGCTGAGTTTGACGCCTGGTGGCAGGTTCATAGGCCTATCCCATTGACAGATCCAAATGGGTCGCCTCCTATAGATCGGAGATCAGTTATTCGACGGGTACAGAGGAAAGGTCGGGGTGGTAGGGATGGAGGAAAAGATGGCAGAGGGGCCGAGGGGAGAGATGGAGGCAAAGGAGATGTAGGCAGGGGAGACGGAGGCAGAGGAGA